>RJWM01032801.1:0-21151 GCA_004363535.1 Dasyprocta punctata | reverse complement strand
GCCTTATCCAGGGGATGTGCCCTAGAGTTAGGCTTCATTAGTGGCACAGTAAATTGCCTTTGGCTTCTAGGAACTTCTAAAAAAGAAGTTCTCCAACAAGGACCTTTCTCTATTTTCAGATATACTACAGTTGACTTTGTGTTTGGTTGTGTTTTCCTATTCAACTTTTCCACAAAGGTAAAGAGAACTTTTCAAAGGCGTTGAAGTTGTGGCTTGAGACATGTTCTTTGCTCCTGAGAGCACTGCTCTGTGTGTGCGTGGACTGTTAAAAAACGAATCCCTTGTAGCCGTGGAGAGAACGTGGGAGTTGGAGACAAAGAAGGTATGTTGATCTAGAAAAAAGGAGGTTTAGTTTCCAACCCTCCGAAGAAGAAAAATGAGCCTTTTCCAGACCAAGAATCTTCAGCAGGTAACCACTGGCTGTTTAGAGAGGCCTGTGACATGTTAAAAACTTCCCAGAACCTTCTGAGTCTCCCAGGCCAATGGATCTGAGCGGGTGAAGAGATCATCATCTTACAATAACTAGGTTTTCTAAGGACAATTTTGAAGGTCAAAATTTTAATTTGTAGTAAAATGAAACTCTCCACATGCGAGACAACTTGTGTTAGTGTGACTTGCTTTCTCATCCTATAGATTGGTTTGACTGGCAAATCTGATTATGAGCCCAAGGCTGCCAGGGGAATGGGAAGGGAGGCACGGCTGGAGCGAAACATTAAACACAGCTTCCGGTCCATGCGCAGTGAGCCCCTCTTCCCATGTCTCGTGGTCAAGGTTTGCTTTCCTCTTTGTCACACGCACAGTAGCCCACGGTGCCGCACCTTCTTTGTGACACAATCATTGTTTACACACACAAATGCTAGGACACTGTGCCAAAGTGGGAGCTCATTATTTTTCAGGTGAAACAGTAAACATGTTTTCTGTATTTTAAAATTTTTTACATTTTTATCAAAGTAATACTGATCTGTGATTGACAAATCAGAGAATTGGAACAAAAAGGGCAACTCGTGCCCCACCACACACATTCCCAGGTCGTTCTTGTGAAGGCTGCCTGCATATGCACAAAGAACGTGTACAGTGGATTTCTTGATGGTGATTTTCCATGAAGTTCTTCCTAAGATAGACGAAGATGCAACTACTCAATCTTCTTTTCTTCTAATATAGTCTAATGAGAGGTCAAATTTTTGTCTGGTACTGTATCACCATTTTAAGGTACCTTAAAATTAGAAACAGTTTATTTACAGTATCTATGTGGTTTTTCATGCTTTACATTGTATATTTGTGCCAAAGGTGTGTAAGACTCACTCTGGTGGACTTCTGAATGAATCAAAATTAATGTTCTCTGGGAATGAAACTCATTCATAAATTGGGAACTTATTGAATTTAAAACATCAAATACTGTATTTATACCTTGAATTTTTGCTTTGCCAATTTTTTTTTTTTTTTTTTTTTTTTTTTTTTTTTTTTTTTTTTTTTTTTTTTTTTTTTTTTTTTTTTTTTTTTTTTTTTTTTTTTGTGGCACCACGGATTGAACTCACAACCTCGTGCCTGTCAGACAGATGCTTAAGTCACTGAGCCAAACTCTCGGCCCTGGATTTTTGAGGCAGGGTAGCACTGTGTAGCTCAGACCGGCCTTGCGCTCGCGTTGTAGCCCAAGCTGACCTTGAACTCACAACGCTCCTCCTACCTCAGCCTCCCGAGTGCTGGGATTAAAGGCATGCGCCACCATGCCCAGCTACTTTGCCAATTATTAAAAGTAATTTTTATTCCATGCTTCATAGTACACAGATACTATTGGTATCTCTTACTCCTCCTTTGAACTCTTTTCTCTTCCAAATTGTTATTTAAATTTTAATTTTTATATTGTCAAGGTTGGGTATTTACTACAGATCATATGGAAGAGCAAGTTTGTTAGACCAAGAAAAACACTGTTTGCCAGGTTTCTATGGATCTATGGTTGAGAAACAAAATTAGATCAAGAGCAAAGTTCTGTGCACAATGATTATGGTCTCTCGGACCCTGTTCCTTCTTTGGCCACGACCTCCCAGCAAGAAGCTTCAGAATATTCAACATGAAGTGTGCTTGAGAGCTAGTTTGCAGTTGTACTATGACCTGAAAATAGACACTGAGGCCTGTTAGGTGAAGTAACCAATCCTACTGTTGCCTCTGTCAGGTGAACAGCTGAATGGGAGGTCGCTGACTGTTGGGTCTGTGTCCGCCTTTACTTCTCCGTGCACAAGTGTGGTCATGCCCATAGGGAGCTATAGAAGCATACACTTCAGAGGCTGCTTGTCTCTTCTGTCTTGGAAATTTATAAAACTAGTAACGGCACTTAGACTATTATGATTTTATAATTAAATGTTACCAAGCAGTGCATTTTTTGTTACTTGTCCAGTGTTTTGTTTTCCAATTGCCTTTCATTTCTTCATCGCTATTTTCTTTCATTATATAACCTTTCCTTCTCCTTGTCTTACTTCATAGAGTGCAGCTGGATTCAACAAACCAGGATAACTATAAGAATAAAACTCCTTTCTGGATGAATCACAGGAATTCTAAACTCAACCTGCTAATAATGAAACCCATCATCCTGAAGCCAGCCTTGTCTCCCAATACTTCTCATCTCTGGATACCCTGTGCCAGACCAAAAGTCCTGAATCATCCTAATTTCCTTCCTTCTCTCCACATCCTGCCTGCTATAAAGTTTTTAGCTGTCGTGCCTCAGAAAGAGCAGTTGGTTTGAGGCAGTCTGTCCCAATCATTGTCATTTGGTTTGAACTGAACTGCACTCTGAATTCTTTTACAGGAATGCCTTTCTTTCAACTGCTGTCCTGGGCTCTGGTTGTGTTTACCTTTCATTCTTCAGTCCCAGTCAGAACAATTTCTCTTGTGTTCCGATCTGAGTTAATATACTTTTTCTTAAGAGTCATAGTTCTTTCTCATTGTGCGCATGATAATGTCTCAAATCCTTAACAAGGTATTCACAGCCTTTCATTGTCTGGATTTCACTGTCTAGAAGCCTGATATCCTAGTACCTTTCCTCTCACACTCTTCTTCAGCTAAGACTCTAAAGTTCAAAGAGCAAGTGTCATATTAGTGTCTTAGCTGAAGAAGAGTGTGACAGGAGAGGTACTGAGATACCAGGCTTCTAGATAGTAAAATCCAGACGATGAAACGCTGTGAATACCTTGATAGGGATTTGAGTCATGATGCCTAGACACTATTACCTCAGCTTTTGTATTGCCTTCTCCAGGCTGCCAGGGTTTCTCTATGGCTTGAAGGAATTGTAATCTAACTAAGAAATCTGCTGTTCTATGGATTTTAATTCTCCAACTGCCTCAATTTGAGAAAAGCAATTGTAGCTTTTAGTATTGGGAGTATAAATAATGATTTTTGTGGTTATCCTGAGACAGGTTGCATTATGATAAATTTGTTTCAGCTATTTGAACTTAAATATAATAGCGCATTTTATTTTTTCTCTCAGAAAGCTGTTTGAAATCTTATTCAGTAATCCACTCATTAAAAAAATAAAAGGCTTTTCCAAAAGAGAAATTTGTTTTCCAAGTCCTTGACTAACCTCTACAAACTATTGATTGGTATTCTTTCTGGAGAGATGTTAACTCTCTGTTGGCCCCACAATGAGGATATGTCACTGGGAGTGTTGTTTTCTCTTTAGAGGGTTGACTGAGCATCTAAATTTTGGCTCATCTATTCCTCCCATGGTATTATATTCATCGTTAGCAACAGACATTTTTTCCCACTTATTCTGTGCTTTGTTGTGAAATTACCCATGCAGGTGTCCTCTCCTTCATTTTGTAAGAACATTGTTATAGTGTTCGAGGGACTATTGGCTAAATTGTTCACATTTAAAAATTACTCTAAAGCCAGGCATGGTAGCACATGCTTGTGATCACAGCACTCTTGGAGGCTGAGAAAGGACCACAGTTTTTAGCTTGACTTAGGCAACTTAGTTTCTTAGTGAGAACCTTTCTTTAAAAAGAAGCATATGTATGTTGGAAATGTAGATCAATGCAAAGGTTCTGGGT
Organism: Dasyprocta punctata; assembly: GCA_004363535.1. Classification (NCBI taxonomy): domain Eukaryota; kingdom Metazoa; phylum Chordata; class Mammalia; order Rodentia; family Dasyproctidae; genus Dasyprocta; species Dasyprocta punctata. Next base: position 17,111 of record RJWM01032801.1, on the reverse strand, counting down.
TCAATCCTGTCCTGAAAAACAAACAAACAAGCAAGCAAAATTACTTTGAAAATCCTACTGTAAGACCAGAAATTGGCATAAGGCAAAATATTAATTTTAGCATCTAACATTCCTGCTTCTTCATCAGACTGACTGAATATCTATTGGCACAATGGATTTCTGTTTGCACTCCCAAAGTCCCAAGCTCCTCGCATAAGCCTCAGAGCTGGCAGCAGGAGCAAGCTGGGGCTGGAGGCGTAGAACTGTGCTGCCCTCCTCCACCACACACAATCTACATAGCTTCATTTTTATTTGACTTGATTTATTATTTGGGCATCTGAGTATGATTTCACTAGAAAAAATATGAATAAAGAATGTGCTGCAAAATACTTTATAGGTGTTTTGTCTGATATGGGTTCTCTGAGAACCTGGCTAAGTTTTGGGAGGTGGATACAGTAGAAAGCTCCAAAAGATCACAATTTCCTTGGGTTCTGGTGTAGGGTTAGAGTGTCCTGCCTATTTCTTACACAGACAAGTATGGTCAACATGTTATTCAACTGTGACTCATCCTTAGAATCTTCCAGGACGATTTTCTCTAGTTTGATTGTCCTGGTCTGTAGTGATTGTCCAGTGAGTGTCCTAGAAATGTCCTTCCTTCCAAAAGTTGAGGAAGGCTGGGTTCCTTTTTTTTTTTTTATTTGGTGGCACCAGGGATCAAACTCATAACCTTGCACCTGCCAGGCAGGCACTTAAGCCACTGAGCCAAACTCCCAGCCCTAGTTTTTTGAGACAGTGTCACACTGTGTAGTTCAGGCCTGCCTTGCTCATGTTGTAGCCCAAGCCGGCCTCGAACTCACAACGCTCCTCCTACCTCAGCCTCCAGAGGACTGGGATTAAAGACATGCACCACCATGCCTAGCTAAGATTGGGTTCTTTATGCCCCAAAATATTCTGAAAAACATCCTGGGAGAACAAACCTCTGTGTGTATGTGTGTGTGTGTGTGTGTGTGTGTGTGAAAACTTACTCAAGTAGGCATAACGTGAATTTTATTCTGCTTCTCTTTGCATTTCAAAATTGTCAAATGTCTACAATACACAAGTGCATGGGAGAAGTCAGTCAGATCTTGTTCACTCCTCTTTCCTCTCACCAGTGCTCCCATCTCCTTTGTCACCTCTGGGTGAGGACAGTGCTTGGTTTTCATCTGACCATCATCGCTTCTGCCTCCTGGGATTAGTACTGCTCCTTCTTTTGGAGGAAATATTCTTCCTCCACTTTGTGGATTCTGGGGAAGTGGGTGTCAGTGCAGCCCTCCAGGAACTGGCTTGGATGGGGTCATAAGACACAATAGGCTCAACAAAGATATTCCTTAGGGATTTATACTTTATTTAGAGAGAAAGCAGTTTTCTTCCCCTAGGCTTTACTAAAGTGAGCTAGGGTGAGGCCTTAATAAATGCAGACTGTTCTTAGTTACATGTGGTTCCTCTCAGCTTTTGTCTAGGTGATAGGGAGGTTGATTTATATATTCCCATGATAGTATTCTTGGGCTGGCGGAGTTCCTCTAGCATGACTCTACCCAGGAACAAGACAGGTTCTATCAAGAAGAAGATTTCTGTTTCTGAGATTGTTAAAGTTTCAGTCTTCTCATTTCCAAACACTGTCATCTCTTCTTGCTGCAAAAAAAGTTTGGAAAGTAAAACTGAAGTTTTAGGAAAGACTGCCATCTCCACAGAACAACGTCTGTTCTGTGGATGGGATAAAAACAAACATCTAACAGTTTATACTTTTTAACTCTCTCTTGTTTGTGACATGCTGAATAACTACATACAAATTATTTCTATATGCAACCTATAAAATATTCACTACAAAAATATGCTTTTCTTGTAGCCTGGTTGCTGGTATTAATGACACAGGTTTCTCTTATGAACATCAGATTAAAGAGAATTAAAATCAGGATGCATTTGAATAATTCTCATTATGCTACCTATTTCTTAGGAAAATACGCACTTGACTATTCTTACATTCAAAATCACGCTCTTGTTTACCTTTGTGAGTTGGTCTCTGCTTCTCAACAGCCATGCATTGAATAGGCTCCTTTTCACTCTGTAAGAAGCAGAATGGGAGGGGCAAACTGGGATTAAGCCTCACGGTGAAATCGTCTGCCTAGATGAGCCACGAACTAGAAAACAGGTCATCAATTTGCTCACTACAGTGATTGGGAAAAAAGCATTGGTTTTCCAACAGGTATTTCACTCATAATAAAAATGAAGGAGTGTTTTACAGGTTTCTTTAACCTAAAGTCATACTTGAAGTACATACTTTCATTGTATTGTGTTCCTAGTCATTGATTACTTCTCTGTTGCTACAAGGGCATCTGAACTTTTCTAGTCTTAACTTATTCTTGGCTACAAAACCTGGGGTTATGCTTCATTTCTGGAATTTCTACATCTCTGCAATAATTGTCCACCTGTCAGGCAAAGGAGTACTGAAAGTTGAAGTTTAAATACATATTTAAATTGTTTGTCATGTAAAGAGATTTCAGATTTATGTGTGAGGTTGTAATCTAAATTTCACACCCTGTGATATGGCACATGATTTAGAATAAGAGTTCATAACATTTCTCTCCTCCTGGCAAAGATTCCCTCAGGAAAAATTTTTTTTTTTGGTTTGAATTCAGTTACCCTTATAGTTTAGAAAATATTTTTGACTCCCAAGTGAGTTAAAATAGCAGGTGTTCAAAACAGAGTTACATTGCAATATCCAAATGTGTTTGCAAATTATTTTTTGGTGAATTTTCCCATGCAGATTTTTTGTTAAAACATTAATTTATGTAAGAGGAAAATTTGGAAATATCGACATCAAACATGCCCGAGGGAAGGTCTAACTCTTCACAGTAACAGTTAGAAATTCTCACAAATGACATAACTACAGGAAGAAGTACTCATTCTTTAATGAAATTTATACATTTTTATTTTTAATAGACACAATAGTTATACACATTAGTGGAATAAATGTGACATTTCAATTCATATATACAATGATGATGTGTAATGATCAGATCAGAGTAATTGGAATATTTATCATTGCAGATATTTATCTTCTTTTATGTTGGGAACATTCAAAATCCTCTCAGCTGGCTATTTTAAAATATTAAGTGAATTGTTCTCAATCATAGCTATCTTACTGTGCTATAGAGCATTTTAAGTTATTCTTGCCCAACAGTGCCCTGTGCTCAATCTTTCTCTATTCCTCCCTCTCTCCCACACCCTTCCAGGCTTGATAATCACTATACTAATCTCTAAGGAAATAATATATTTTATCTGCAGTCCAGGGGTAGAATGAGGCTGTTGTTATTTGAAATACATGGCATACAGTTTGAAAGTATTCACGTTATTGCAATGCACTAAGATGCTGCAAAATCAGGAGATACTGGAAGGCAAATGATATGTCTAAAGAAGAACCTCCCAAGGCTGGGACCAAGTTTTACTAATAAATATGAGCTTCATATACCAATATCAGCTATTCTTACCAGCACAATACATTGCTCACTGGAAAGCCACTGTAAGCACATAATTATCATTGTGGTGCCATGAATTCTGTTCAGAGGGTATAATTATCTGTAGTTCCCTGGACAAACATCCATTGTGGCATTTAGAGTCATGCAATGAAAGCTTCTCGAGTGTACAAATTGCAAAGTGTGAATAAATACCATCAACACTTTTTAGCTTTAGAATTAGGAGAAAAAGGCAATAGCATTAGGCTGTGCATTATTTCCGAAGAAAAGGCATCTCTGTGGTGTAAACATGTCTTGTGAAGGCAAATCATATTTAATGTTTGCATCCTCAAGAGGCAAAGTATGAAAAGAATTCAATCTAGTCCATTAACCACATTAATAAAAACTCTCCTTATGAGATAACCAATCTGATAACTTCACGGACCATTAGCAGTATGTGAGCAGTACGGCTTTTGAGGTTCTTTAGCATTATCCTTATAGGAGAGAAAATGTAATATTTTTTTTTTCTAGTGAGTTCAAAACCATTTCTTCTTTGTAATTCTAGGTTCGATTTTACATTTGACTTTTGCATCGTAGTACAGACAGAATATTGGGAGCTGAGGAATTCACCACCCTCCGCTCCCTGGTACCCTCCAGGCGGCTGCCTCAGGCCATCCCTTCCTAATCTCTCCCTTCCGCCCACTTGAGCTGGGGTGTTGCACTCTGAGAGGTCCGTGTAACCCCAGACCAGCCTGAAAGCCTGATTTATCTGCACTGTGTGCTGTGTCCTGTTTTCCTAGCACTGTTTTTTGTGACCTCTAATAAACATAGCTGCTCTTCCCTCCCCATGGAGTACATGCTTTGTAATTCTGGGCTTGCTATACACAAGAATTTGGAATCTATCTGTTGGCTCCACCTCACGGTTACAGTTGGAGAAGAAATGGAGGTCTCATGGTACCGGTTTGGCCTTAGGAAAAACTTGATCAATATTCAATAGGGCAAGGTTGCCTTTGCTTCTCCAAAATCTCTTTCCAAACCTCTCTTTCAGTTTGGGGATGAGAGTGGTGAAGATGGACGACAGATCTCCACTTCTGAACCCGGTGAAGTCTTCCACTTCACATCTTCTATTCACTTTTCCCTCTAAACCCAAACTCCCATTTCACCGGCGTGCTTGAGTTTTATGAGTTGGTGAGGAAATCTAGCGATCAGCAGTGAACGTTGGAAAGGTTGATCTTCCATGTTTCTTGTCGATGCATAAATAAGCATATATTTATAATCTCAACATTTAAATATATATGCATTTGTAATTCCAGATGGATCTCTACATAAAGACCTGTATTGATTAACATGAGAAGTGCAGGGGCTTTGTGTTGAATAAACAAAAGAGAAGAGTCTAGTTTTATCTTGATATTCACTTGTGTATATAAAAATTTGGGACTGTCTGGTAGGCGCCTCACAGAGTACTTTGCTCTCAAATGATTGTGAGAAGTGCCCACTGGGGATGGAAGCTACTTGGTCTGAGGCATGGAAAGATACCATTTTAAAGGCATGGGCTGGGTGAGCGTAGCTTTCACCTTTAGTTTATTTCTATTTGTGTTCTCTCCACTAATACAATTCCAAGATGTCTTCTATTGTTGTGGTTTGCTCCAGACTGCTGTACTTTTCTTTCAGCCCTTTTGATGTCTCAAATGGTTACAAGTAGCTGGAAGTAATTTTATAATTAGATAATCATAATTTCTACTGAAAAAATGGATGTAATATGCGTAGTGAGAATAAATTTGGTGTTCTCATGAGATACTGAAAAGTACATGAATAATTGAAATTTTGAGACAGTATATTATGGTATCACTGGTGTGCTTGAGCTGAACAACCTGTCACTTGAATCAGGTCTCGAATTTTCTAGGCTCTTCTGTGAGTCACTACAAGCAAATGATAGGAATAGAAAACTTTGAAGAAAGTGAAGGGCCAGGTCAGAGTCAGAAGAGTCAGCAGTAGATGAATCAAACGTGTCCCAGGCTCTTAGATACATATTTGTTTGTAATAAATTTATTTATTGAAGGAAATGATTCATAAGTGATCTGTGATGCTTGCTCAGTACCCTAGAATCCTTCAGAAGATGAATTGAATCCTAATGTGACAAGCTCAAGGAATCCTAGAGGGACCTCGGAGTCACCATGATGGTATGATCCTCCTGTGTGCCTCTCTGTCCTCAGGCTAGCAGATTGGCTTCTGTAGGCTGGCGCTCTGTAGACTCTCAGGTGTGTTTGGAATCCAGCCCTGGGCTTCTGCCATGCAGTGGCTTTCTGTGGCCCTGGCTGGCTTTTGCTAGACCATTACACAACTTGGTGCTGGAAGAAGCCTGTTGTGTCTCGTGATTTTGATTATTCATCTAAATCACCACTGAGGATGGGCAGGGAGTTGTGTTGCAAAGCACGCTAATGAATGGACTTCCTAAGGTATGTTTCAAGTTTATTTTAAAAATAAGTTTTTGATGAAGTTCTCAAATGACAAACTCTTTAATAACTTTTGGCAGGAAAAGTAGACTTTATGAAAAGCCTTGATGGCTTAATTATATGACACGGTATATAAGATATCATAATAAAAGCATCTGGGTTTCCTGCTGAGAGCAGGGCATCACAGAAGCATAACATAAGGTACTGACATTTATCCAACTGGACAGAGACACTTTCAAACATTCACCATGACTAAGTCCATAAAATATGGAGTTTTTTTAAAAAGGGAAATTATGTTCAATTTTATTCAGTTGCACAGAAAGAATCCTGATGTAAATTGTATTTTCCATTCAAATTTGCACTTTTTTTTCCACCTATCCTTTATAGATACAGCGATGATAAGGAACATTTCAATGCAGGCTTTCAGTAGAATCCAAATAAACAAAAGTTGCTAAAACAGTTTGAGAAATTTAGGGCTTTAGAAGAAAATTATAAGGTAGTGGCATAAGCTAGATCTTTTCTAAAGAGTTCCACATATCTTGTATGTACTGTGCCTTTAGTCCTCACAAATCACTCCATATACTCTGATGGGCAAGTCAGTGTCTTCATACTTTGTTTCAGCTGGGTGGGGAGCATACTTAGCAAAATAGAAAATCTTTTCTTCATGATCTGAATTTTCAAGATGGTTTGCTTTTTGCTCACAAGTCAAGTTTTCTTTATCAAGTTTATATTTAAATATATTTTGCAGAAATACTATTTTTAGAGTCACTAAAGCAAGTCATCCAGAATTTTAAATATTTCATATTTGGTGAGAGGGTTTTTTTCTGAATGAACAATAATGAACACACAAATACCTTTTTAGTAAATTTTAATTAAAATGTTTTGTATATGAGTTCTTTGACCCAATGAGAGGTACCAAACTGGATATGCAGTTAAAATTCTTTTTTGTTGTCTACTTTATGAACATTGCTTTCATAAGTAATCTCTAGGGTCAATAACAGATCAGTAAAAGTAAAAATGGCATAGCGAATTCTTTAAGAAATTGCAAAATAGACTGAAAAATTACATTGTAATTTTGATCACAGCAGAACTTCCCCAATTTCTTGCTGTTTAGAGACTCAGTAGTATCCAACTGTCACTGTTTACATCCCCTGCTATTTTTGCAACACATAATTGCCTGAACCATAAGAAAGCATTTCTTTTTGAAAAGAATTGAAGTCATTCACCATGAAAATGTCATCAATTTATTTGTGAAGCTATTCTTTGATAAAAGTTCGAAAAATTAAAGGTAAAATGTATAATTATTGTGTCTTGGTTCAAGCTGTCTGTGTATACACTCTAAGAAGGATTTATCGCACAATTCTTCCATGTATCTCTCTTTTGTTGTCTTGCCTAATTTTTCTTTCATTTGTTTACCTTTTTGCAATCTTTTCATTTCTTCTTCAGTTTTCTTTATACTAGATCTAGAGACTTCTAGCCAGTTGAGTTTCACTGGCTAGAAGGAACATGAAAACCCAAATAAAGGGACAGTTACTAGCACAGCAAAAATATACCTACAGCTGAATTTCACAGCTAAAGCAAAGTGAGCTTTTGCCATGTTTTACCTACATTTGGAGTACATGTAGACCTAGTCTGAAAATTAGCCTCTTTTCCTGACCTAGCAGTTCTTCAGTGTATCTATGACTTTAATCTTGGCATTTATCTAATCAACTGTTACTGCATTCTAGTCCCTAGACAAGGCAACTGAAAGGAAGATGCTGGGAAGTACCAGGGTGATCTTGGGTGATGGTGGAAAAAAACCTTCCTTCTGCTACTCCAGTCCCTGTTTGTAGCAGTCATTGTGCCTGAGCATGCACTCAGGTTTGACTGGTGTCTGAAGTCGCTATCGCTCAAACTGGCAGCATGTGGGAAATTATGGGGTAGATGTACTGAATTCAGAAAATGATTGCAGAAACTAAAGACCAAGAAACACTTCTGTAAAGCATTTAGAAAGGAATACGAACATGTTTATTACTGTGATATTTTCATTCATCATAGGTGCAAGTATGCAATTACATGTTTAAATTTAATAAATAATTTAGCTTTAATATGTCTTTTAACAGTAATATATAAATGCAAATGAATGCTAAGTGTTGAGGGCCGAATTTCTGAATCTCAAGAAAATTGATAGTGATTGTATACTTGTCAGTAATGTCTATCAGTATTTATATGCATCATGAGGACTCACCAGAAGACATAGAGCAGGAAACAAGCATTAGTACCTACAGAATGGTAGAATTTATTTGAGAGAACTGTGCGTAGAGACAATGGCTTCATACATGCAGCTGCAGGAGGTGAATTTACACATTAGTCCTTGAGATATTGAAAAGGGATTTGAAGAGCAATCACCCTCAAACCACCCACCTCCCCTGTAGCTATAGCTTCTTGTTCTGCTACAGATAAGACTGGTAACTATGTCTTGTAAACAGAATTTATGTCATCTTGTTCTCACAGAATTCATAAGGCTCTATCTTCTTTCAAGGCTTAGTTATTAACTGCTTTGTCTTGCTTTTGTACCCTCACTTCCCCTACCCCCACCCCAGTATCTAAAGACCAACTCCCTTGGTCAGATGTATAAAACTAGAGCTTTTCCTTGGTTCTGGTGTTCAGCCATTTTGGACTTCTTAAGGTCAAGCTGAACCGGTGTCCACCTAAAACCCAACGAATTCTTCTTTTTCCCCATTAGTCTCTCTGATCTCTTACATTCTGCAACAACATAACTTATAATTTATATCAAAGGATAGTTGTTTTCTATTGATCTGCTCATTTTTGTGTTCAAACTTTTGTAAGCATGTGTATAGCTTTTCCTGTGTTTGATATCATCAAATGAAGAATGGATTAAAAAGTGTTTAAAAGATGCTGACTTTATATTAAAGTTTTTGGAATATGGGTCAAGCAAAATGGAAATAGAAATTAAATCTAAAAAATCAGCTTACTCTTACAATGATGGATATTTTTCTTCTGAGACAGAATCAACCACAAGTTCACTCCATTGACAGATTTGACAGTATTTGGGGGCAAAATTTAACATTGAGGATTGTTTTTGTGGTGATGATAGCAGTGTCCATTATGGTGGGCCATAACATAATAGTAAAAACATTGCTCTTACAAAATTAAAAAATCCATGGATCAAAAATGACCCTGGAATTGACTTTTCTAAACAGACAACTCATAGTTACATGCATGCAAGCTGAAATAGTGCACTGATGAAATTAACACCTGTGATTGACAAAAATGTAAAAATATTTTTACATGTAAACATAGCAATTGAAATACAAAAAGTGCTGCTGCACAGCAGACCATGTTATTTTTTGCTGTTCATGTTATATCCGTTGAGGTTTTGTAACACACTTTACTAGTCATTCCATGTTTGGTAATGATATTAAATACTTTGGTTAATGAACCATGGTAAGTAATTATTACATTTTGTTTAAAGCCATTTGAAAATATTTAATCAAAATACTAAAAGTTAAAAGTTCGACATTTGAATATTTTCAGCAAATAGTGATTACTGAACCTTAAGATTCTAGTAGGAAATCTGTACCTACAAGATCAACAAATAAATTCAGCAAATAAATAGTAAATACGTAAATCCTGTAAAACATTTAAGTTAGAAATTCTACAGTTGCAGTTCAGAATCTTGATGGTGGAAGATTTGTGATAGAACATCTACTTTTAAATTGGAAATAAGTAGACACCCTGCCTTTGTCTGATCTATTTTGTGCTGCTGTAACAATATACCACAGACTGGGTAATTTATAAAGAAGAGAAAATTATTTCGTATAGTTTTAGAGGATGAGAAATTCAAGATCCATGGAACGGCATCTGTTGAGAGTTGCAGGACTGTGCAGAGTGGTTGTTGGGCAAGGGAAGACTAACTTGCTCTTTTCTAAGGACCCGCTCCCGTAATAGCCTAATCACTCCTCAACAGTCTTACCTCTTAATGGTATTACAATGGCAATTAAATTTCAACATGAGTTTTGAAGAGGACACTCAAGGCAAAGCAGCCATAGCAGCCTCACTGTAATGAAATCAAGGATGCTTAGTTTATTTAGCATTTAAATTTGGAACAACTTTAAAAGGAATCGTAACATGTTAGTAAATTTGTATGATAGAAACATTTGTTGAAGAGATAACTTGAATAAAGAAAGACTATAAAATATTGTTGAAGAGATAACTTGAATAAAGAAAGACTATAAAATACTAGGATTGAAATATTTATATACTTTAAAACAAAATTTGGAATTGAACATATTCTTTACTTAGCAGAATTTTCACTGCACTTAACATGTACATCAGTAGTTGTAGAGAGATTATTTTCCTGATTTAAAATATTATGGTCTACTGCAAAGTCGTTTGGGAGTGTTAACATATGCAAACATTATATAATTCAACTGTGTTCAAGATACTATAGAAAAAACTTATTAAAATTTTAAATAGGAAAATCTTGTTTAAAGATACATTCCTCAGAAAAATATTTGTATTATAACATTAGGGAACACACGAAGTTAGCAATCTGAGTAAAAAACATAGCTGTGCACCAAGAATTATCATTTTGCTGAAAGATTTTATCTTTTAAAAAGTATACATTATACACATAGACTTGTAATATTTACTTTTTGTATTTGATTTAAAAATTTAGTATTTGACAAGAACCATCATTGTAAATAAAACTATTGCTTATTTTAAATGCAACCATTAGTTTTCAACAATACCACCGTAGGTATGTCAAGAAAATATAACCAACTATCAAACTATATATAAATATTCCCAAAATGAATAATCTTATTGAATTATTTCTTTTTATTCTTTTTATTCTCCTAAAGTTCCAATTTAAATATTAAATTACATGGCCAGTGCTAGACTACTTCACAGAAGTCCAGCCTACATTGCTGTGTAGCTTTGTTCTCACACAGCATATTAACTCCCTGTAACTGTTGTGATACTAACACCATGGCAATTCTAGAGTCAAGTCTCTTCTGTGCCTAATTCTATTTTTTTTGTTAGACCACATGAGCTAAAAGTGACACTTGCTCTCTGATTTGTCTAAATAATTTCTCTCCTAACCTTTGATCCCTGAACACATTTATCTCGTTAAACTGTGGAAAGATGTAGAATGCAAAGTAGTGATTCTCCATTATTTTCAACATTCTTGAGTCTCAAAGACCATCTTACGGCAGTCACCATCCCTCACAGTACGTAGAATGAAACTGTGATAAATGCCAAATTATATTGCTGTAAACATGAATATCATGACAAGTGTCTCCAGGGTTACTATAAGAATATATGACTGCACCCCAGAGCTGGGGAAGCTCAGGGAGGAACCGGTACTATAGGACCCAGGAGCATGAGAGAGCTAGAGTCCAAGAAGATGCAACTGCCCCTCGAAGCTGAGTATTAGGGAGATGCAGTTACTGAGAAAAAAGCGCCTGAAAACAGGCTTGGGAGGGTTTCGGCCCTCCGGCCAGTTCATCATCCTCCAGGGCCTGTTTGGTCACAGCTACCAGTGACCAGGGTAGGGAGAGACAGTGTGGGAAAGGGAGAGGAAGAAGGCAAATAACACGGAGGCAGCACTGGTGAATAATTCATTTCTCCCCAAATAAGAATAGGTCTTTTCAATGTTCACCATATTTATAGTAAAATATAGCACAGGAATGTAACTATCTGGCAACTCCAAATAACACAGAATAATAATTACCAGTTTGCATAAAATAAACATTCAGTAGTCCAGCTGAGAAATTTGCAAGCCTTCACTGAGAATCCTGTTATGTACTTAATTTTACACGTAAGCATTGTGTGAACTAATTCAAAGTAGTTCAAACACAGGACAGAGCACTTTAGAAAGGAAAGATGGGCTGGCACATGTGGCATAGACCAATACAAAATTGGAATATTTAGCAATCTGACGATGAAGGAGAAGAAAAAAAAAAGAATTGCTCCATAAATTCACACAAAATAAATAATTCTTTTTCCAGTGGTTATTTCATATTAAAAAAATAAATTAAAAAAAAAAGAACTATTGTCAGGCCCAACTTGACAGGGCCTGCCCTGGAGGCTTATGGAAATCTTATCTTTATTGATGTTGCTAAAAGTGAATATGACTCAGTGAGAAAAGGTTAAATTATTCACAGTATCAGCAGTTTGAAATAGGGGAGACTAGAGAAGCATTATTGTTTAGATCTGTAGATTCAAATGCTATCTCTCTGCTGTTTGAAAAATAATGTATTTTGAATGTATAACATCTTGGTACCAGATATGGGCACTGCCATTAGAACACAATATTTGAAAACATTCAACGTGAACCAAAGAAAAGGTTGTACTAGCTTGTCTCACACAGGGTGTGCTCACGCATGCACACACACACACACACACACACACACACACACAGGCACGCACACATACACACAGAATCTTCATAATGAAGAACCCAAAACAACATGGGTTTTTATTCCAAAAATATTTATTGAGCACATACTATAAAAAAATCAGACATTTTAATATGTTTTCTTTGTTCAAAAGCAACTTAGTTCCTTAAAATCATCTCACAAGATGTTTATGCAGGATTTAAACAGCCAACAGAGTGCAGACACACTTTAAGTTACTCCACTGTTTATTTTAGATTGACTAAATATTAACTGGCCCCATGGGGTGGTGTTGTGTTTTATTTTGCTTACTTACTGACATTGAAAAAGCCAGTTCACTGTAGCCATGTTCAGTAACAAGCGAATTAATAATTCATTTTTAAAATATTGGATATCTGGCAAGGACTTAAATTTAAAAATAGGTGAAACTAGTGTTGCATATTACAGTGCCCAAATCCACAGTGTTCATGGAAGTATGCGTGAATCCTTTAGAAAGAATGTAGAATAGAAAAGCAGTTGAGAGAACAGATGTTGAGTCCCCTGTACCATTGTTGCTACAGCCAAACTCACCAACCAAGTGGTTTATGAAGTGTGTGTTCAATTGCTTATTTCTGGAGAGAAAGCTGTAATTTTACTAACTGAAATCCCCAAACTGTCATACAGTGAGATCTAGAGGGACTGCAGTTTGTTCCTTTATCATCTCTACAAAAGATGCATTAAGAATTACTGCTTAAAAGATATCTCACTTGTGAGTTGTTATTTATGTATCCTAATGTCTTTATTAATGATGAAATTATTTCTTCTGTTTCTCCAAATGGACTAGACAAGGCTCACTGAGAAACTAAACCAAATCATTTTTATTTTCTAGTATCATATTGTAATTTGAATAAAAGTGTGTTTTGTATACTTAATTTATATGTCTCTTGAATAGTCTCAAACCAGTAAACATAAAAACAAATTTCTACTACGACTGTAAAAATAATTAAAATCAAGGAACTGAAAACAAATTATAAACAATGAATTTATTGAAGTCACTCTTCTCTGCAACTTTCATCCTTCTGTATTCTCATTTTCCTCTCCAGGTCCCAATTATTATCCCTGGGTTGGATTCTCTAAAACAAAGATATGCTGTACCCACATTACAAAATTCAGTGTTTGGATAGTCTAGATACTGCATGCATTTCACCTGGTGCAAATTTTTAATTTCTTACCAATGAATAAAAAATGCTTAATACTTTTTTTTGCTTAATAAAATTTTTAAATCACTTTTTTATCCTGTGTTGATAAGTTTGGTGGGCTATTATCAATGTGAACATGGAGATTATCATGCAATAAACCATCATGAGCTGTGCTATTCTGCTGTTTATTTTAATGGAGCCAGTCCTACATAATTTTGAATCTTGAGTCTATCAGACACCACAGACGAATGGCACATGCCCTTAGGTTTCTCCACAGGTCTCTGCTTAACTTTTGGTTTACTGTTCTCTCCCTCAATTTCTGATCTTCATGCTGATGTTTTACTGTCATGACTTGACATTTGGTTCTCTCTTAGGACCTTGATTTGGCTCCAGGTTTTAAGATCAAAATTCTAAAACAACTTCATGTCTATTAAAGTCATTTTCAATGGCAAGACCTTGATAAACTATACTCTCTATTCTTCTATAAATGTGACTCTGAAAGTTTGTATCCCATTGCTAATGTGATTAGAACACTACAACCAAAGTGTGTATTATGAAGTTCAAATGGCATTTCTTTTAATATACTTATCTAACTTAAATTGAAATGCTTTCAATTAAACCAGTGAGTGCTATAGGATATGAAAAGGTTCTCTTAAGGATACAAGTAGTCATTTTTAGCAATAGTGTTATTACAACATTCTGTATCATTGAATATTATACTCTGTCGAACAGATTTAATTTGGTATAACAGAAGTATTTCATTTGAGAATGTAGGATTTTCCCAATTAACTTTGAAAGAGAATTTGCGGTCAAGTGCTGGCACGAAGGATTGGACAGACCTGGCCTTTGCCTTTTAAGAAATAACCGTTCAAGATGTACAAATGTACAGCAATTTGTTTCTCCCTGAGTGGCTTTCAGTTCTGAGGTAATCTGTCTTTCCTAACAGGCTCGCCACTTAATGTTGTGTGAACTACCATGTAATGATTGCTACCAGTGCAGTTAAATGCTTTTATAATTAAATCTATATTGAATGTATTTCTTTATCTTTCCTGAGCAGTTTCCTGCTGTGTGTTTAAACTTGTTGTACTTGGAGTATTGTCATGGAAAATGTAAAATATATGACTAAATGCAGTTGTGTTCTACAGCAGGAGAAAGTACATTTTTGTTAAATAAATAGGCATTGAATTGCATTCATTTATTTAGTTATGTAATTTGTAATGCCAGTTACAGCTTAGGAAAGATAATACCTTTTGTGAAACCTATGGAAAATATTGTTATAAAATAGTTTGGCAAAAAATACAGAAATATTTATAATGATCTGTTTTACCACACAGTTTTTCTGAGTGCCCCATGGAAATTATGATTCATGGAGACTGGAAATACTGAGTCAGGAATTAGCTTGAGCATAAGTTCTGATTGTTCTATTTTCTATCAGTATGAGTTTGAATTATTTATTTATCATCTGTAATCCTGTACAATGGAACAAGTAATATTACCTGTGGCATATAACTGACTTGAGCTTTAAATGCAAACTGCCTAAAAATATGATCTAAAATGATATCTTTATATTACTAAAATATCTTTCAATACAAAGTTATATTGCCAACATGTTTAAGAAAACTTCATGGATGTACAGCATTTCTAATTTAGCCTATAAATTAAGGAACAGTTATTCATGGAAAGCGCTTTTTTCATAAAATTATTTTGTATCCTGTTTCCTGTCCCACAGTGATTAGTTATGATTTACCAAAAACTGACATATTCAAATGAATTAATTTTATTATATATAGTAAAATCCACAAAATAGTCATTTTGGAGCCAGTGCTTATGCTTAAATCTTCATTGTCTTTCGCAAACTACAGGATAGATTTACTAAATTTAGTAAAGTATAATGAATATGTAAATATGCATGAATTTAAGAAAGAAAATATTTTGTTTTGCACCAGTTTTAATAGACACAATTTATGGTTGCACTTCACAGTCATGAATAAATGTGTATTCTAAATTTGTCATAGAAAATTAGTAGTTTTTTTAACATTTGAGTGCTCAAGGGTTAAAAGAATTACTAGTTAGTTAACTATTAGGTCACAATGAGTGAATATTATATACAATTAGTGATTCTTTATCTTGTATCCCTAAATGTCACTTTAGTCCTTTCTTGTTGGAATAATCATATTTCTAGAATTTGTGTTACTGTAGCTCATGTCTTACGAGAGTTTATCTGAAATTAGTATTTTGAACTCATTATCTACTTTGAAATGATGGATAGAAAAAGGGAATCTCTATATTTTCAATTTTTGGAAATTAAAAGTTCCTAAGGATGAATATAAAAAATTTTAAATGTTAATTAAATATTTGATGATAGAAATTGTTAAAAGCCATCAGACTGATTTTATTTTCTATTTCAAGCAAACAAATACAAATGTCTATGATTTGCCAATGTATAGTCTAATCCACTCTACTCTTCTATTAGAAAAACACAGCTGATTTCTTGTATTTTTGTATAGAGTTGCAATGCAGTTGAAAGTTTCATTATTTCTTTCTATAGTGTCCTCTGTTGTGGATCATTTTTTCCCCTCCGTTAAAGAAAAAGTTGAGATGAGTTAAATTTAATCCAGTTTATCTGAGCAAGAACAAAGTTTCTAGAACTGAGCAGCATTCCAGACTGAAGCTGGTTTATAACACCTCACCCTGTCTCATGTACAAGCCACAGCCACAGCAGGAGAAAAGACTGTAATGTATAGAAACAACCCAATAGACTGCAGTCAGCACTTGTCTTATAGGGACAAGTTCAAGTGCAGTGATTAGCTGAGACTCTACTATCTGTTACAAGAATATTCTCATAATAGTTCAGAGTTTTCATACTTAAATTAGGCTACATGCAGAGGTGCTTTGGGTCAAATTTTATCACCCACCTGGAAAACTAGACTTGACTCAAACCTAGCAGCTTATTTCCTGTAAGCCACATGGGCTAGATACTCTCAGTCTAGAAAGATCAAAATGTTACTCAGACCACTTCTTCAGATAGCCTGTAAATCTGTGGGTTAAAGTCAGTTTATTTCTATGCCATGAGTTAGAATGGATACACAGAAAAAAGGCTTTTTTAAGGGAGGAGTGGGAAAGCATTTCACAATTAACTGAGACAGGAGGACCTGTGCATTATTACATTCAAATTACCTTGGCAAGTCAAAGGTGATTAATGTGTCCAAATGAAATCACTCACAAAAAGCTGTCTTCCAAAAACTTGCTCTCTATGGACATAGATTAAAGTCTGATGTAAGTTACTGTTTATATCTTGTAAGTGCTAATTGTCAACAGTTTCACTGTAGTTCACAGGTAACACGATTTTGGCCATCTGGCAAGATCTAAATCCTACTTAAAAAGATTCTTTGAGTTCTGTGATGTCTTGTTGAATTCTGAAAAGAACCTTGGTTTCGACATCAGTTCAAACTACTAATTCCTTTCTTTGAGGTTCAATGTTTTCATCATTAAAAGGGAGTGAGGTAAAGGGTAGTGTCAGTGTGTGGTTATGATACCATTCATGTTACTTTTTTGATACCAGGTTTATTTATCTGTTTGGGTACATGTCCATTCATTCTTTTTTACATC
>RJWM01032800.1:0-13295 GCA_004363535.1 Dasyprocta punctata | reverse complement strand
TTATTTATTTTATTGTTTGACGTTCTTAAAATAGTCCTGATCTAAAGACTTTATGCATATATAAAATAAATTAGAAATATGTCCTTCTATTCGAAGACTGCTTTTTTGTACTTCTGAATGACCAAGAACTAGGAAAGCCCAGATAACATTTTTGTGCTGATATCTGGAAAGTTCAGGACTCCAGTATCCAGGACCTGGAAAAAAAACCCTTATCTAAAGTTTGGTAAACTGAGATTACCATGCTGCTCTCTGCTCTCCAAGGATACTCATCTCTTGTTCTCACATGATATTGCTTTATTTTAAATAAGGAAAATTTGATAATTATAACATAGCATATATTATCAGATTTTCTTTTAAACAAATTCTATCTCCTATTTAAGACAAGCCTCTCTCCATGAGTCTGCACCATTTGTGGACTACTGGGTGAGAGAACAAGTGGCCTCATCAGGAGGTGATCCCCACCTGGAAACCAGCAATATGAGTCGACTGCTGCCAGAATGGGGACGAGCCCAGCTAAGCCTCTCCATGAATCTGCACCATTGTAGACTGTGGGGTGGGGGGAGGAGATCCAGGCCTCACTAGGAAGCAGTCTTGGCCAAGAAACCATATCATATTCATTGTTTTGTTGGGTTGGGTTTCATTCTCTTTTGTTTTGTTTGATTCTGTTAAATTTGATGGCATGAGCAGCTATTTGTAAGATAACGAGACATTATGGTAGCCATTTTGAATTTACTAGTGGCTTGTTTTGAAGTCCTTTGTGCATTCACTATTTTGATTTTATTGTTTCTGTTCTATTCTGTTATGTTCAAAAGTATCTGCAGCTATTTTGAAGACAACAAAAGGCATTATGGTAACTATTGTTGGTTTTATAAGGTTTTGAAGTCCTATATCACTTTTGCTGGTTTATTTTTGATTGGTTTCATTCTGCTTTATTTTCCTTGGTTTTATCCTCTTTAAATTAAAAAAAATAAAGAAAGAAAGGAAAAGAGATCCTTATATAACTAAGGGACATTTCCTCCTCTACATATTGTTTGAAAAGTCTTACATTTATATATTTGATATTTAGGTCAATTCACTGGAAATTTATTTTGTGTACAGTATGAGGAAGGGCTTTTTTCCCTTCTGTGATTAATCAGTGACTCCTCATCAGTTTTAAGAGGTCATACTTTCTCCATAGAACTACAATGTCACCTTTGTCATAAATCAGATGACAGTGTATGTGTAGATTTGGTAATTCAATTTATTTATTTACCCATTTCAAGTTTTATTTGTATAAATGCTTAAAATATATTGCATTGCCTCATGCCTCTGAAAAATGAGACAGTACTATGCGAAGACTGCAAAAAAAATGTTTCTTTCAAGATTTTGTACTTTACAACTCATAAATATAAGAAAACTTATATTGGACCAAGTATCTACCCCCTCATCTGTCTGTCTCTGTCTCTGTTTCTCTCTCTCTCACACACACAAAATCTGTGGATATCTGTTATTAAAATAAAAAATTGTAATTCTAAATTTCCATGTAATATATCCCTTTTTAAATTTTATTTTCTCATTACAAAATTAATAGATTCCAAACTGCCACATTCAAAACATGAACTGGTGGCAGATCTTTCTTGGTTACAAAAGTGAGTTTATTCTAAATCAAGCTAACGAAACAATGACAACAAAATGTCAGAGACATTTTGAAATTTAATAGTTCTTACTTACGATGCATACCTTTTGGGAATTAGATGCAACCATACTCTTGTCTTCATTTCGGGACTCTGGCTAAAGGATAGTCCTTTAGAGCAGGTCTTAAAGCCTGTTATCAAAAGTGTTGTGCATCCATTTTTTTTCTTTTGTTCTTAAAAAAAAAAAAAGCACATTTTGCAGTTAAACCTGACACCCCTGGAATAGGACTTATTTCCTCACATACAGAGTAGCCCACAGGGAGAGGATGTAAACACTCTAAATAGCAATGAGATCAATTTCAGATTTTACTCAATGTATAAGCTTAAACATCATGTATATTTTGATATTAATGCTCTATGCATCAATATTTCATCATTAAGTATTTGAATTTGTTTTCTCTATTACCTTTTAATTATCAAAATACATGGGACAAAAACATTAAACCACCTAGAAGGCCTAAACTGAATACCAGTTTGGCAGGTAGTCAGTCATGAGTGGTGCATGGTGGTCTAACACCCAGTCAGTACAGCCTGTTCCTTCTATAGGTGGTCTAAGATGATTGAACTGTGCCAGGTGTTTTTCCACACAATAGAAAGTGGGTCTTGTCTAAGTGTGAAAGGGCCTCAACCAATTGAAGGAGGACCCTAAATGGAGAGATGAACATAGCTAACCACAAAGGAGAACCAGGGACTTTTCATCCAGGCGTCATGTTGACCTGCCCTCATTTTCATATGCTTAAGCTTTCACTCATATGCACTGAATCTCATTCACCCCATAATCATTATAGAATAAATGGAAAACACATTCACAATCCAACATTAAAAATAGGACAAGGGTTAACCATAAATATGCCACAGTGGGTCATGGAACACCTTAAAACAGAAAATATGGTAAAATAAAAGAAACCAGAACAAAGAAACACATTGTTGTTCACACTCTTGTAGTGACCCGACTTGTCTATTAGTCATCTCCTACTTTGAAACAAACCCTTTTTGCTTTGAAACCACTTTCTCACTTAGTCTCTTGCCGTTCATGAGGCAGTCCAGGCAAATTCTTCTCCTTGGGTGACCAAAAACCAGGAAAGGCCAGGTGACATTTTTGTGCTGAAATCTGGAAATCTCAGGAATCCAGCATCTGGGAAGAATCTCTTCATCTAAAATATGGTAAACTGATATTACCATGCTGCCCTCTGCTCTCCAAGGACACTTGCCTCTTGTTTTTACATACTATTCCAAACTTTATGGGTTCAAAACAACTCCCAACCACCAAGTCTATGTTTTATGTTTGTGCAACAAAATATAAAATGTCTTTTTCATATAGTTTTTTCCTTAACCTAAATACTTTGCTCTAGTTGGTTCTGAGATCTGGGGGTCTTACTGTAATTCTTTGTTTCGCACTTGAGTCACATCATTTCTATTGAACTCTTATACCACTCCCATTTGCTGTATTTCTCTCCTAGCCTCCTGACTGTCAGATAAACTGGTCCTTTTAGACAAAGGTTACAACTGAGGTTGATAAGAAAAAACACCTTTAAAATGGTATGCATTCTGCACTGGGTCCTAGCAGATAACAAAAGAGTTGACTAATCTCTTGGGATCTAAGAAAAGAACAAAATTTTCTGGCCACCTATAAGCAGTTGACTAGACTCCACTGAAGAAAATCTTGACTGACAAATTTACATTTGGTTTCCAATTTGAGTTTGTATTTTTTGTTTAATTGGTCTGATTAGAATATTTCTTGTGCACTGGCATAATTCTTAAACTGCAAGTTCAGGATTAATTTACTTTTCTGTTGCTTTCTGTTTAAACTAAAATAGGCTACTCAAGGCCACTTTGAGGTCTATTGTTCAGTCAGTTCTAATTGAAATGTAAATATCTATAAATTCACTTGGAAACCAAAGACAAAATTGAACTGGGACATTTTAAAATGGAAACAGGGACTAGGCTTGTTATAAATAGAAATCAATACTTAAGAAAGGAAAAAAGCATGAAAAAATGATAAATACAGAGACATAATTTTGGTCTGAATAGATTTTATATGATGAGATTTTGCCCTACTAGCATAGAAAAATAGATGACCAAAAACCAAAACAAACAAACAAACAAAACTTTCCTCAAAGCCCTTGGATACCAATTCTATTCTAATAATTTGTGCGTACCACAGACTAAACTCCCTCACGGAGTCTGGGCAAAACCTACTCAATGACCCTGGTAGACTGACTGGGAAAAATATATATATCTAGAAGACAGAATTAACATGTTTGAGGTAAAAGCATCCTCCCCGAGATATTTGGTTTTGCACAAGGTCCTAGGCTATCTGGACTTCATTCAGGTGAAAATTCAGGCATTAAGGACAGGGTCTCAGCTCCAGCCAACCTGTAGTGGTAGAGGTCATGCTTTTTGTCATTGGAGTGTGTGCAGCAGGGGAAGCGTTCTCTGTTGTTTCCATGAGCAACAAGGGCAAGGAAAAGTTCAACCCTCAGCCTCTTAACAAAGGCTCCTCACAAAAACTTCAGTCAAACTATTCACATCACACTCTGCCTCAAGCATGAGCAGAGGCACATAACAGCTGCTGTAGGGTGAGAGTAAAGGGAGTCAGTCTTTCTCTATGACTGCCATTAGCAGAGAGGAGGCAAGGATCTTGGCAGGCTGGTATACTGGGGTTGCCCTTGTGCCTTTCATCTTTATGTGTGTTTCATATGGGAACACATCCGGCCTCCTCAAATCAGTGACTTTCCATGTGGAGACCGTGTGAAATCAGTGTCTAGTGCATGATCATAAGCAAGTGGTGCTAGTCATAATACATTGCTGTTGTAGTCAGAGGTTGCAAGAAGAACAATTTCATACAGGACACAGAACTTATAGTATTATTTTATGATGGTCACCCATAGTTAAATGCAAGAAAGTGCAGGAAGTCTGTCTACACACCAAAGACCTAGAAAATCCAGCTGAGGGCCTGGATTCCATGGCAATGTCCTGCATGAGTTCAGTTGAAAACCTAGAGCCCATGGCAATGCCTCCTGCTAGTCCAACTGAAGGCCTAGACCCCAAGACAATGACTCGTGCAAGTCTGTTTAATAAATCTGCACTGGAAAGGTCTAAAGGTCAGTGGTGGAAGCTAGAAAGTCTATGCCAACAGGGTGAAGAATCTGTGCCAGTAGATTGAGAGTTCAGCACTGGAGTCAAGAAGTGGTGCTCGAAATAAGGAAAAGGACACCTCCAGAAAGTAACACAGTCATCCTTAGCAGCAGTGAGGTCAAGAGCTCCTTAGATGATTAAAACAGTTGAGTTCATATCAGGAAGCCAGTGTGACAAGCTTCTCCTGGAGATTGAATAGCACACATCTTCATGTCCAGAGCCAAGAAGTGATGCTCAATGTAAGGACCAAAGCTCCTCCAAAGTGAACCACAGCCATTCTCCACCAAAAACGTCCCGAGCTTCTCTGATGATAAAGCCAAGTTCATATCAGGGAAGCCAGCATGACAAATTCCTCCAGGAGAACGAACTGCTCCAAACAACCACACTTAGGAGAACCCACAGTGCTATGCTTTTCCTCTCCATGTCTCCTTTTTATGCTGGCAACAATCCTCAGGTGGGCCATCGACACTTAGCACCATGCTGATTCAACTCAGCTGGTGTTAAGTTCACCACCCATTTTTAATCCATAACAATTGTGGAGGGGAAAAGATAAAATAAGCCTTGGAAACCAGAAGACAAATGCAACAGCATGCGAAGCCGCCACAAGACATCTGTCTGAGGGTACGTGAAGACCACTCCTATGGGAACATTTCTTGGATAATTCAAACCAGAGTACACCTACACTGAGATTTCCAGGGTGCTAGATGAGGGCCTGAATTTATAGCTCTCAGCCTCCTTCCAATTAAGGGAGGAATGAAGTCTCCTCTCTTGCCAGCAAGTGGCAGATGCCTAAGACTTTCGGCCGGTCCTTCCTCCCGGGGAAGAGAAATGCACTCCACATACCTAATGTGTCATTTCTTGGAAAATATCTCAAATTTAGTTTTATAACAAGGAAAGAAAATAATGATTTTTTTCTAACAATTTCCTTTCTGACTCTTACGGTTATAAGTTTATAGTGTTAACTGACAGAAGAGGTATTCAAGAAGAGCTTTGAATATTAAAGTAAATATTGCTATGACTTTCATGAGAGAAAAAGAGAACTAGTTGATAACCCCTGGGGGGTACTCTGATTCATCAATTTGTAGTTATAAGCCCATAGCTATGAAAAAAAAATATTGCAATTCAATGTGGCAATACATCTAAAAGTGAACTCTGATTAAATGTAATTGTTTTATGTGTTCTACATATTGTCTTGCCTGTTCATTTGCCTGCTAATCTGCTTTATTAACTTGTTAAGGTACCTGCAGCTGCTTCACTAAAGATTATTTGAGCACATACCAATGTTATTCTTACTTTTCTTTTTTTTTGCCTTTGTAAACTTCTGTATCTTTTAGACTTTACAGGACAAAAAAAAGTTATGTAGGATTTGGGTGATAGCAAAATGCACTAAACAAGTTACAGAATGAGGGTTAATAGGCTTGAGGCTAACATGGGACTTGCAAAGAAAAACTTAAAATTTGGTAAATATATATACATATAAATGCATTTTAGATAGATGACAGATAAAATTTCTGTGTGTTCACTTTCAGATAGACATTTATAACACTAGCCCAAACGTTTTTTGGTTCACATAGATTAACAGAGGGCTAATTTCAATCATTTAATAAAAGCAAAGATGTCTTTAAAGTTGGTGACATGTTTGTGTTCAGGTTGTTATTCAATTAAGATAATATAAAAATTGGTTTTATAAATAAAATACTTATTCTTGTCTGTGTACAATAACAAATTTTTTTCTTGGTCAAAAATAATATATATATAAAACTTTTTAAAATTAATTTAATTAATTGGTACATTTTGATACACCTAGTGATCACATACATCATACAGAATTTGTACCCATGCAAGGTGTATCTTGAGTTTCATTTTTTTTCCATTCCCCTCCCCTCCATTTGACCCTTCTTCCCCTCCTTATTTACATTTCTTCCCATTTTTTTTTCATTTTTATTGATTATCTTTTCCCTTCATCTCCCTCTCCCCCAGTTCCTCTTCCTATTTGAACATTTTGTTTCTACTTTACAATACCCATCACAAATTTTGGTCCTTATTTACACTTTTCATTTCTTGCATCAGAGAAACCATGTGATATTTACACATGTGTGCAATTTATTTCACTTAAGAGTATGGTCTCAATGTGTATGCATTTAGCTCAAAATGTCTCGATCTTAACATTATGGCAGAGTAGTACTCCATTGTACAAAAAAGTCTCATTTTCTTTATCTATTCATTGGTTGATAGACATACTGGCTGTTTTCTAGATTTAGTTATTACAAACTGTGCCACTATAAACATGGATGTGTGTATATTGCTGTGGCATGATGTTTTTAATTCCTTTGGAAAGGAGAGAGGCTGGGTCAAATGAAAACTTTAGTTGTAGCTTTGTGAGGAATTTCCACACTGATTTCTACAGTTGTTGGATCAATCTGCATACACTCCCACCAACAGTGAAGAAGGAATCCTTTTCTTCCACAGCCCAGCCTCCATTTGTTATTGGTTGAGTTCCTGATAATTGCCATTTTTTCTAGAGTGAAGTGGATTCTCAATATTGGTTTAAATTGCATCTGTCAAATGACCAGTGATGCTGAACATTTTTTCATATATTTATTTGTCATTTGTACTTCTTCATCCAAGAACATGCATTCATTTCCTATGAATATATATATTTATATATATAATATGTGTAGTATAATAATACAATACAAAATTGTATATAAGATACAGGTTTATGATGGAATACATATTTAACAATATAATATATTATGATATAATATATAATATGAATATTTAATAGTATAACATATATATATATATAGCTTTAAAAAGTTTTTAAAAAGTTTTAAAAAGTATAAAATGTTGCTATTTACTTGGAGGAACCTTGTGCTTGTGCTGAACGAGATTCCCCTCTATGATTGAGAAAGCAGCTTCCTGAACCAGTTTGTTCAGTTCTCTCCAAGAATGGGAAACTTTCTTAATTTTTTCCAGAGCTTTATGTTGGCACATCACAAATATATTATTAAGTATATTTTAATAATATATTTAAGTTGGCTATAATTAAGAGTCCAAGTTTCCTATCTCTCAAACAACATGGTTTCCTTTGAACATTATGATGCTTTTGGTTAAAGATAAAAACTAGATTAAGAAAAATTCTTATTTTACTAAGATAATTAATCTTTTTTTCATTCTTAGGCTTTTGGTTGCTTAAAAAACTAAGCTTTAAGTGCTAAAGATTATTTAAATGTTGACTTGCAAAATGTTTTCAGTAATCAGGTTATGATAGTTACATGTACCTATGTGATCCAGCCAACATCACTCTAAAGAGTAAAGAGTGGGCATTAGTCATCTATAAACAAGTAGATTTACCAAAAAATACTTTGTTAAAAAGTAACAAATTCAAATGAGAGTTTATTTATATGGTTTAATATTATAAAATTGGGTAAAGATAACCAATTAAAAGTTATAATACAATGGGAACTTAAATGTGTTTTACAGATATATCATCATAATTGCTATGCTAACATGTTATGTTTACTCTTGAGCACGCTTTTTTTTTTTTTTTTTGCACTGGAGATCAAACTCACAAACTCACACCTGCCAGGAAGGTGCTTAAGCCACTGGGCCAAACTCCCAGCCCTTGTTATGTTTATTTTTAATTTAAAATAGTTATTGTAAAAATTTACAAGCATTATCTGTTAACATTCTGCAGAAATTTGACTTCTAAGACAACCTTAACTGATAAACAGAGTTATCAACTGGTAAATAGTGATTCTCTGACCATGTTTTATATTTTAGAGTGCTTGATATCCAGAAAAAAATTACAGTAATTGAACTTACTAGTCTCAATTTACTATGGGTATAACTTACCTTCTGGCTGTTCAAAAACTGAGCCTTAGAGTCCAAAGCTCAAAACAGTTAAAGTTAACTGATCTAAGAGAACAGTCAATATTTTTGCTCTGGTCCTTTCATGTCAACAAGGACATGGGACATAAGGGAACCTCTCTAAATGGATCCTACAACTCTGATAAATCGCTTAACCCCCCAAGACAAGAGTGTTAGATCCCAGAGGGCAACAGTAAATGAGTATACATTGTAGAAGGAGAATTTCAAAACACTGGAATGTTCCCATGGTATGAAGGGAAGCTATGTGGTCAAGCAAAGACCAGGATCATCCTGACTGATGACACAACTGATAGGAAAAAAAAAACTAGAAAAGCTAAGACACTTAACACATGATCCAAAAAAGAATATCTGAGGAGCCTAAACTGACCTTGAGCATAAAGATTAATTTTAATGAACCCAGATTATATTTTGACTTGGTCTTGAACACCTACCAGAAACATATAACCAATAACAACAATAATAATGATAACAACAAAAATAATATCAAACAAGAGACTAGGGTAGATATAAAAGGGGACTCTAAATACTGTAATAACTCCTGCTAACAGTCTCCAGTTGTACCTACAACTTATAGCCATAGTATGTTTTGAATATCCACCTCAATAGCTATGTCAAAAATATTAACAAACATGCATGTTGTGTTTGTGGACAGTTGCTGACTTCTAGGTCACCTGGGCTAATGGGTTGGGTATCTTTGCTGCAAAGAGATGATTGAATAAATCTTCAAAAAAATGTAGAATAATTACAATGCGCGATGCCAATTTTTAAAGCTTGCCATCAGATCTAATGTCTCTCCATTGCCAATGAATAAAACTTTTCATAAAAGGAGATATGGAAATTTTTTCTCCAGCCACAATTAATATTCAGATATATAACATATGTCTGCATATGTTTATACGTACATATATAAAAATACATATTCCTACTGCTCTGAATGAGATTTGATTTATATGCTGGATGAAAAATGCCCTAATTCCTAAGTACAGATATCCTCTGACCAATTTCTCCTGATGCAGTGCTTCACATGGGAGAGCTGGATCAAATATTTCACCTTTCTCCAGTCCAATGATACACACACGAAAAACTAAGTCACCTGAGATATGATACCTCAAAGGAAGATGTATGTTTATGGCTCCCCAAATTATAAGTTGCACATAGGGATATGCCACTTGCTGCCATGATTACACAC
The DNA here is from genome assembly GCA_004363535.1 of Dasyprocta punctata. Taxonomy (NCBI): domain Eukaryota; kingdom Metazoa; phylum Chordata; class Mammalia; order Rodentia; family Dasyproctidae; genus Dasyprocta; species Dasyprocta punctata. The sequence goes on along the minus strand of RJWM01032800.1, from coordinate 3,401 downwards.
ATATGCATGGGTCTTAGGCAGTAGAATATGACTTGTTACCTGAAAGTGACCTGGCTATATATGTAGATTAACAAGACAGGCCAGATAAAAAAGACGACCTTAAACATTCTCAGCAAGGCTACCTGGTTTAAGCTACCTGCTAAGACCTATAGAGTAGTATCAGGATGTGACCCTTCCCTGTCCCCTTGGCTGCTTTCACTCTGGTACAACTTTTATTTCTATTTCTTGTTTGCCTTTATTGGACCCTGCCTCCTTAAATCTCCTCATGTATTTTGTATTTTCCTGCCTAGAGCCTGTAAAACTGCATATGACTTTGAAAATTTACAGCTACCAAATGGTGCCAACAAAAGAACATTTCTTAGGAACTCTGAGCTGACTGTTCATGTCAGAGAAAAAGAGTTTAGCTCCTGTCCCACAATGTCCACTTTTTCAGGAAATAGCCAGAGGGACCTTGGAGCCCAACACCTTGACATTCAAGAGATACTACCATATGATGAGGGATTGTAAGCAGTAGCCATATATCAGCAGTGCATGTTGGTGTAAAACTGTTCAGTCAGAACAAGCTGGTCTTTTTGCAGGTGATCTAAGATGGTTGAACTACGAAAGCTATTCTTTCTAATAATGGGAAGTAGAACAGCACGTGAAAGGGCCTCAACCAACTGAAGGAGGACTCTAAACAGAGAGTTAACCACCAGCTAACCACCAAGAAGAACTAGGAGTTATGCACCCGTGCGGCAAGGACTCTGACTGCCTGAGGTGGCCTTGGGTTGATCTGTCCTCATTATCATATGCTTAAGGCTTCATCTATATGCATTGTATTTCAGGCATCCCATGAATTATCAACAAATGGTGGGGAAACACATTCAGTATCAAAATTAAAAATATAGGAAAGGTGGACCATACATAGGCCAAAGTAGAGTGTGGAATATCCGACACCAGAAAGTATGCTAAAATAAAATGGACCAGAACAAATGAACACTTGTCACTCACACTTTTGTGATTACCTGGCTTTTCTATTAACCATAACCTATCTTGAAATGAACCATTTTGCTTGGAGACCAGTTTCTTGTCTGTATCATTCAGTGCTTCCTAGAAAAATAGATTTAATGCAAAATATACAAATATATAGGAATTTAAAAGATTGTTTTACAGTGGTCACCCACAGAATCAACTGTGGAAGACTAGAAAAGGGCTGTCTGCACTGTGGTTATCTGAAGAATCCTGTCAAAGACCTGTACCTCATTGTACGGTCCTTTGCCAGTACGTATCAGAAGGCTGAATAGTCTGTGATGAATGGCTAAAGGGTCTGTGCAGGAGGCCAGGACAGGAAGTCCAAGGTGAAGGTGAAGACTGGCGTTACTCCAAAGAAACAGAAGCAAGTCTTTCTTCCTAATTTCCCTTTTCTATCATTTTGATGACAATCTTCCCTAGGGTGGGTACTCCACACCTAGAATAACACTGATCCAATATGGTTGGGTGTTTCTTACTCAGGTTGACACAATCCGTAAAGTATCATTTTACCTGTTCATGGTCTCTCACCATTTGTGAGGTTGTGATTTCTTCTTCTTGGGTCACTAAGAACCAGGAAAGCCAAGTGACACACATGACCTCCAACCCAGCCACCATTTCATAAATATTTTAATTTCTAGGTTGCACCAAGTGCACACGAAAATGTAGGTAAAATGAACATATTCGTGTAATTGCCTAGACATAATATATGTTTTGTCTGCCTTATAAATAACATTAAGAATATTATTTGTTAAATTTAAATAGTGTTTTATTTTTCTCCTCCATGTTTTGGTTAGTAATTGAATACCCTGTGTTAGAATAGCTAGTAAAGTTTATAAATATCCAATTACCAAACAGTTGTAGCTTAGAGAACAAGCAGAAAATAAACAAATATAACTGTATTATTTCTATAATTTTACTCCAGAATCTAGTATCATTCAAAAGTTTGCATAGAAGGCTTTTCTTTCTCACCAAAGGTCAATTATTTTTCTTTGATAAAAGAGAATGTTTTGTTCCCTTGTCAAGAAGTCTCAAGGGATTACATTGCATTCTTTAAGGAAACAGGTAGTATTAGTTTAAATAGCTTATACATGAATTGATTTTCTCTCCTTTTGAAAAGGACAGACTAAAAAGAATTGACATTAAGTGAAAACATCAGACCCCTTTTAGATGCTAGGAATATCTCCAGAGGTGTGAAGTGACCGCATGTCTTATGTTGTCTACTGCTGCCTTAGGCTCTGCATAGATAGTATGTACTTTACAAATTAGGAATTTCTAGGAGGCTACAGTAAGATAGCTGTGTAAAATATGAAATCACTTTTGTAACTTCTATGCAACAGGAAATTTCTTTTAGTTCAAAATAATTCCAGTGATGGCTTTTCTTTGTAAACTTCAGAAATCATTAAGACATCCTCACTATCAAAGTTACGCAAATAAAGCTTAGCAAATGTCATTCAACAAAATGGAAAGAAGTTTCAACAGAAGCTTCTTCTTCTTTTTTTTTTTGCAGCACCAGGGGACTGAACTCACAACCTCGCACCTGCCAAACAGGCCCTTAAACCGCTGAGCCAAACTCCCAGCCCTGTTTTTTTTTTTTTTTTTTTTTTTTTTTTTTTTTTTTTTTTTTTTTTTTTTTTTTTTTTTTTTTTTTTTTTTTTTTTTTTTTTTTTTTTTTTTGAGATAGGATCACACTAGCTCAGGCCGGCCTTGCATTGTAGCCCAAGCCTGCCTCGAACTCACAACACTCCTCCTACCTCAGCCTCCCGTGTGCTGGGATTAAAGGCTTACTCCACCACGCCCTGCTAGTTTCAACAGAAGTAGTGGTATGTTTAGCATTTTCTAATGAAAAACGATGACGAAATAATCCTCTTTTGAATTTTGAATTAGGAAAACAGAAAAAATAATAGAGGGAGTCCATCAAAAAATGTATACACACTTCAGCAGTTCACTGTATTAATAAATATCTGGAAGCTAATGGCCACCACTTTAGCACCTCTTGAAACTGTAGAGGCTGTCTCTATCTCTTTCTCTCTCTGTTTCTCTATTTCTGCCTCTGTCTGTCTGTCTGTCTGACTCTCTCTCTTTCCCTCTCTCTCTCTCTCTGTGTCTCTCTGTCTCTCTGTTTCTGTCTCTTGGTCTCTCTCTCTCTCCATATATATATATATATATATATATATATATATATATATATAAAATTTGTTGGAGTAGGCTTAATAATTCTCAGGGGAAAAAACTAAAGAAGCTACCCATCAGTGGAGATATCTAAAGCAAAATGTTTCATGAAACTGCTTCTTAAGCAGAGAGAGGGGAGTTTTGTCAGGGTTTCTCAGGCCCAAGTGACTCTAGTTAGGAATATATATATATATACATATATATATATATATATATTAAAT
>RJWM01032799.1:0-21034 GCA_004363535.1 Dasyprocta punctata | reverse complement strand
GCCTTGTTGGTGTCTCCATTCCTTAAACCACTGTTTTCTATCATACTGACTGAGTACTCAGCTTCTTTTTAATGCCAAGTTTTTCAGCAGCCAAGCTCTCCTCTGCTGCATCCTTGTGGGCCCCAACTTTACAGGGGTTTCCTTTCTGGTAAAACTCAAAACTTTTAAAATCCCTCAGTCTTGCCATTTGCTCGACTCTCAGTGTACAGATGGCTGAAAGCTCCAACAGGAGCCATGCCACAGCCTGGATGTTGGGCTGACTTGAACTCTCCTCCACCAGATCAGTCAGTCTGCCCCCTTAATCTCAGTCTCCTGCCAGGAGCAAAATACAGACAAATTTCCTGCCAGAGTGTAACACACATGGCCTAGAGTTCCATGGCCAGTGGAGCCTTTGTTCCCAGCCGAACCCTCCTGGGCCTGGTCTGTACCACCTGCACTCCTCTCAGCATTCTGGGCTTCTCAGCTCTGACCTGCATCTCCCAGCGACCTTGGTTTACAGCATTCTGGGGCTGCTTCTCCAGCCAGCATCTCCTAATCTTTCCAAATTCCTCCTGCAAACCAGTTCCAAAGGCTTCTGAACCACATGGCCGGGGAGGGTCACAGCAACAACCCCACTCTTGGCACCAGAAATCCCATTCGTCACTTTCTTGTTGCTGAGACACAATGACTAAGCCACAGCACCTGGCACCCACACCTTAGAGGAGGAGAGGTTTATTTTGGCTCACGTTTCAGGCCAGCGTTGGCTGGCTCCAAGGCAGGACAGCCCGGAGGAAAGGTACGGGGGCGGAGAACTGTTCAGACATAGCCACAGGGAAGCATGGAGTCAGGGAGAAGCCCCAGGGGGACAAAGCCTCCGGGCCACGCCCCGTGCCCCACCTCTTCCAGCCAGACCCCGCCTGCTGACAGTAAGTCAGCTGCCTGCCCTGCGACCCAGACCCAGTCACCCTCCACAAGCCGCCTGTGTCTCTGATGGCAGCCCTAAGGTCCGCACTCAGCCTAGACTCAGGGCCTGCTCCCACGGGGCTGGCCCTGACCTGGCCCCTCACTGGATCAAGACAGCCAGAGGCCACCTGCACAGATACTCAAGGTCCTGTCTGCTCCAATACTGCCCCGTGCCCCGCCCTCCAAACCCTCCGACTGACTGGCCCCAAACTTGTGATCCGCCTGCCTCAGCCTCCCAGGGTGCTGGGATGACACATGAGCTGCTCCCGCCCATTTTTTCACCTGTCTGTGTGCTCCTCCGGTTTCTCCTCCAATCCTCTAAGAGCTGCTGAGGGATGCGGTCTCTTTCCAAAACCTCTGCCCGTCTGCTGCGCATTACCCAGGCTGCCACGCAGCACCCCGGTCCTCCCGTCCAAGGGGAGAAGTCCTCCCGTCCTAGGGACCCCTGCGGCTAACAGGACTCTTCTCTCCGACTCGGGACTGAGCTGCGTCCCCCCTCAGGTCCCCGCCGATGGCTAAACCAGGACGTCTGGCTGTGGTGTTGGGAGGTGGGTTCCTGACAGCGGTGCTGAGGTTACAGGAAGCCGTTAGCTTGGGCCCTATATAGCAGGAGGAGCTCAGGACACAGGCACACACGAAGGGGCCACGCGAAGCCCAGTGGGCGAAGATGGCCGTCCGCAAGCCAGGGGCAGAGGCAGAAGACACCGACTCCTTCATCTTGGGCTTCCAGCTTCAGAAACTGAAAATCAATTTGGGCTAAGCCCCTGGTGTGCGGTACTTTGCTGTGGCCGGCTGGGGTGACCCACGTGGTCCCCGGAACTCTGATTATCCCCGGGGCGATGTCTGCTTCGTTTCCCCAGCTCCCAGCTGACCCTGCTCCTAGCCCTCTCCCACCTTCTCTCCCTTCGCTGCCTCCCTTTGCATGCGCTGTGACCAAGACGCAAGGGTTTACACTTTAAACCTTTTATCACTGTAAAAGGCCACTTTGCAACCAGTGCCTCTCAGAATACCCTCCCCCTTCCGACACACTCAGCCCGTCGTCCTCACCACCTTCCACAGCAGCTCTGGCGCCCCCTTTTCTGAGTGTCTTTGACTGTACCGTCAGGGCTGCCTCCATGTCCTGAATGTATTCGAACTGTCTCCCTCTCACTGTCACTTTGACTTGAGAGAAGAGCCGGGTCCAGTGACTGGAGTGGTTGAGGACACGCCATTACGGCAGTCCCTGCCCTTCTGCGCCTTCCCAGCTCTGCGTCAGACCCGGAGCCCCAGGGTGAGGCAGCTCGGGAAAAACGCAACCCAGACACCTGCAGGGACGACTCACAGTGGGCGCTCGCTGTGGGCTCTGTGTGACCACCTGACTCTGTTCGTGTTCTGGATATTGGGGTGGGGAGGAGCAAGGAATGGGAAGAAGGGTCCGCCCCAGGCGCCCTCTATGGCCTTGTGGATTCGTGAGTGCAAAGCTGCTGGACGTCACAGGCGGGCAGTGTCCGTGTGCAAACTGCCTGTGCACCCTCTGCCTCGGGACCCAGCTTCCCCTAGGCAGGTCGTAAACCAGGATTTGTCTCCCCCAGGAAGCTTCCAGGAGCTCGGACCCTCCCCACTGTGGGCTGGCCATACAGAAGCGGTCAGACCTGCTCCCTGCTTGTGTGACAGTGGCTGATAAGATCCCCATGTCAGAGGGACGCCTGCCGCACACCCAGGACGGAGTGGGCTGGAACTGTGCCGGACAGGCCTTGCTGGGTTTCCCACACAGCCCGTCCGCTGGTCACGCCCTGGGGGCACTCTTGGGTCCCTGATCGCACCCCTTCGTGAAGCCCCTGTGGAAACTCAGGATAGGGTTTGAGGGCTTCCGGAGCGCTGTCCACGGGAGGCCCCCAGAGAGCGGTCACTGGAGAGGACGCGAGGCTCCCCGCTCCGCTCCCGCACCTTGTCCTGTGCACGTCTCCACCTGCTTCCTTTCTAGCATCCTTGAAATCACCCGGTAGCCTCCCTGCTGCGAGTCTCTCACGGAAATCAGGACCAGAAGAGGGGCAGGGGAGTCCTGCTTTACAGCCGGTTTCCAGAGACACCGGTAAAACCACCGTGTGCGGTGTGTGTGTGCTGAGTGCAGGCTTTGGGACCACACTTCCACCTGAAGGAGCGGATGCAGCGTCCAGGCAGGTAGATGCTGTCCAGACTGAGTCTAATTCAGAGGACGTCCGCTGGTGTCCAATGTGGAGTTAGTCGATTCCTTGCTGGCTGGTGGGGAGAGATCTCCACTCCTTTGCAGGCCACGTTCGTATGGTGATTGTGAGTGTGAGCAGAGAAACTGCCTTGAAGTTGTTTCTCCGTCTGTATCTACACGATCCGCCGCGGTCTATGAACGAACCGTACACCGGGTTTGGCGTCCACGGCATTTACCGTGCGCAGAAAAAGTTCTCGCTGGGGAAAATAATCTGAGGTCTTGCTCCACGAGTCGGTTTCCTGCTGGGGACGGACAGCTCAGCATCCAGATCACCACCTCTTCCTGCCCCACATGCCGCCCCAGGAACATCCTGGCGAGGTCTCGGAGGTCACCGCCAGGCACATCACACAGCGTTTCCTTTTGGTTGGCGGCCACTTCCTCTGTGGTCACTAATTTGAGGCTGGCCAGGACTCTCAGAAGAGATCACAATGTGTATGTGTGTGTGTGTGTGTGTGTACGTGTGTGAGAGAATGTGCACGAATGCGGGCGGGGGTGGGGAGAGATCTTCTGAAAGTTTGCTTTCAAAGTTAGATGACAGTAAAACCGGGAGTAGCTCAGATACGCTGGGCCCAGCTCCTGCTCAGCAGCACCCGGTGACAGTGCTGCTGTGTCTGTGGCCCATAACTTTGGGAGCCACCAAGGCACTGCGGCCCCGGGCCAGGGCCTGCTGATGGCCCCGATGGTGACCCGCCATGGAGATGAGCGTGCACCGCTCCCTCGGCTGAGGCTGGAGCTGTGTGAGCCCGAGCCCACTGAGGCTCACAAGTGTCCTGGGCTGGAGGCCACGTTGCACCGCCCTGTGTGCTGTTCCGGGCGAGGCTTGGGGGAGCCATTGGTCTCCCACACAGGCTCCGGGGTTGTCAGCTTGTTGCAGATAAAGCCTGCGAATTCCATGTGTGAAGTGTGATTGAAAAATGCTCGATGTCTTCAAATTTTAATTTTAATTTTATTTTTTTGGTACCAGGGATCAAACTCACAACCTCGCACTTGCCAGGCAGGCGCTTATGCCACTGAGCTAAATCCCTAGCCCTATATTTGGAGACATAGGTCTCACTATGCAGTTCAGGCTGGCCTTGAACTCACTTTGTAGCCCAGGCTGGTCTTGAACTCACAAGGATCCTCCTGCCTCAACCTCTCAAGTGCTGGGATTAAAGGCGTGCGCCACCATGCCCGGCTTTCAAAATTTTAAAAAAGTACTACTTCTTAAATAAACTAAGTTAAAATAAATCTTACTTCAAAAATTGCACTACAAGACAACTAGCCTCCCTTCCTGGTGAATGACACGTGCGGTGCGGACTCCGGGAAGAGAATGATTCGTGCCTCCTGTAAGAGGGCAGGCTGAGAATCAAGGACGCTCCCCCGCACCGCCGTGAGCAACCTGCTGGTTCAGAGACCGGCTAAGTTGATAGCAACTAAGGTACATAAAGCAACTAAATGCTTCTATTGCTTGTATTGTTTGGTTGATTTTGCAGGCCTGGCATTGGCAGTCTGAGCATCTCTTGGGAAGATGACAGTATGCAGTGTAGCAAATATGGGGGATTCCCTTCTGTCTTGTCTTTGAGGCCCAATATTGTTCTCATTGTTTTGCTTTATCCTGATTGATTTTTTTTTTGCTTTATTTCATATTCTGCTTTGATTGGTTTTATTCTGTTTTGTTTTTGGTTTGATTTTACTATACCTGATGGAATGGACAACTATTGTGAAGATAACGAGATATACTATAGTAGCTATTGTTTTCCTAGTACCTTGCTTTGAAGTTCTGTACCAGTCCTACTGCTTTGTTTTGATTGACTTTGTTCTGTTATGTTTTGTTGGATTTTACTATCTTTAAAATAAAATTAAAAAAGACATTCTACTACAGTAAAAGACGCCTTGCTAGATGAATCTCCCCCAAAATACACCCTCTCACTCGGCACACACGCATCCCATCGTCCTTGCCACTTTCTGAAGCAGTTCCAGAGTCTTCTGTCATGAGTGTCTAGCTGTTCTGTCCTGACTTGATTCAGGACGCTTCCCTTTCATGGTTGTTTTGACTTTGCGGAAGAGCAAAGGGTGCAGGGTGCCAGCGCTGGTGACTAAGGCAGGAGGACGCACTGTCATGCTTTTAGGACACTGTCTTTCCGTAGGGTGGCACTTGGAAGCACCACTCACCATGTTTTTTATCACACCTGGTAGAAACACGCCTGGACTTCTGGAACTGCTTCTGTTGATGGCAAGGACAACGCGACAAGCGTGTGCGAAGGGAGCCTGCTGAGGGGGCTTCATGGCCACGTGTCACCTACTGCAATCAATGTTGGAAGATTTAAACCCCCCTCATAGTTCTCCATCGCCCCCTGCATAAGCTGCCCCAGTTCAGGAGGCAGCAGGGCCGGCAGGTGACCATGAAACCTGAGCCCTGTCCGGAGCCCTGGGCGCATTCCTAGCAGGAAGCTTGGTCCCATCTGTCTGCCCCCTTCCAGCGGTGGTGGCGGCGGCGAGATAACACCAGCCCCGGCTCTGCAACACACACGCCCCGCGCCCAGCCCCGCGCCTCCCAGACAGCTGTTTCCCACAAGGGCACCATTGTCTGCGAAGAACCGGTGTCACTTTACTGGGGGGGGCCGGCCGGGCGAAGCTGGCTGTCAGCAGCTGCGGCGAGGAAGCCCTGCTGGCCGCAGACCAGTGTTACTGGCGTGTCAGCCAAACCCCACTATCAGCCAGGCAGGGCAGGGGAGGGTTGCGGGTGAAGGATGCAGACAAGAACCAGAGGCTTTGTTCTGCTCTGCCTTTATCAGGGAAAAGAAGGATTCACAGTTTGACTTTGGGACAGAACTGGCCACCTTTGGTAGTGACGTTAGTGAGTTCCAGGGCCACTGGGCAGGGTTCCAGCCTGGACACCCTGAACTCCTTCCCCTAAAGGCCCCGGCACAGCGATGGGTAACCGAGTCATGATTTTAAAACGTGCCGATCTTTTCTTCCGCACCATCTAACAAAGATGGTGACGACCTCGTCACACCCCAGGTCTGAACTTCGAGCTGTCGTGAGCAAACAAGCGCCTCACCAAACTATGCTGGTGCTGTGGACAGTCTGCATTTTGAATTAAGAAAGAAAGATATTTCATCAACATTTTTTTTTAACCCAAGGCCTAAGCACTGAGCTACATCCCCAGTCCTTTTTATCTTCTATTTTGAAACATGGTCTCACTAAGTTGCTAAGTTGCCCAGGCTGGGCTTGAACTTAAAATCCTCCTGTCGCAGCCTCCCACAGTGCTGTAGCTTACGTTTTTATGAACATGTAGTGTCAGGGACTGCAGTCAACCGTCCTCATTGTCCTTGAATGTGGTACTGGGGACTGGACCACCAAACTGGCCCCTCCTCCTCACCACTGCTCTGATAAAAAAGAAAGAAAAGGTCCAAACAAACGTGCTCGGCAGCTCCAGGCCCACGACCAGAGCAGACCCAGCGGTGCCGAGGAACGGGCCGACGTGTGCGTGGGCGAGGGTGTGGGTGAGGGCTCCCGTCAGCTGTCCTCCGTGTATATCTCCGCCCTCGCACACTGATGTGCTCTGCGACCCAGGACAGAACACTGTCACAGCTGTCCCAAGGGCAAGGAAAGCGGCAGCTGTGGGTCCCCAGCCTGCACTTGGGTGCCCAGCGCACCCACTCCGTGTGTCCTCGCCTTGCTGCTGGACTCACATCTGCCTGCTAGCTGGGACTCACGTGCTGCAAATCCAGGCCTCCCTGCCCCAGTGCTGGTGCTTTGGAGTCTGTGCCTCTCAGTGTATAAAAACCAGCCTGGTGTGGTGACACACATCTGCAATCCCGGCACTTGGGAGGCAGAGGCAGGAGGATCGCTGAGTTCGAGGCCAGCTTGGGCCACGTAGTGAATTCAACACAAGCTGGAACTGCACAGTGTGACCCTGACTCAAAATCTGCATGAGAGTTGGTTCTGTGGGGAGACAGCAGACAACAGCATCCCAGGGGAGAATCTGATCAGTGTGGAGGTGTCGCACGAGGCAGACCCTTCCTGAAGCCTGGCCACGCCACCCACGGCTGACCAGAACCAGGGCACAGGCAGACCCTGCCCGCAGATGTGCACTGGGGCAGCCCATGGTGGCACTGAGTTAGAGGCAAATGGGATCAGGACGCTTGGTTTTCTTACCCTGTCCTCCATGTCCTTTGTGGGGATGACAGAGTTGAGATCTCCTCTTGGGAGGATTTCAGTAAGAAGCCACTAATGTGATTTACAACAGATGCCAGACCCCATTATTATTATTTTTTTCGGCACTGGGGATCAAACTCAGCCTCACACCTGCCAGACAGGCGCTTAAGCCACTGAGCCAAACTCCCAGCCCTAGTTTTTTGAGGCAGTGTCGCACTATGTAGCTCAGGCTGGGCCAGACCTCATTATTAAGAAACAACTGTGGGCAGTGTGTGGTGGACCGTGCTAGCGGTCCCAGTCACTCGGAGGCTGAGGCAGGAAGATGACTTGATCTCAGGAGTTCAAGGTCAGCCTGACAGTATAACAAGATCTTGCCCTTCCTCTCCCACAAAAAGAAATCATTGTTATTTCCATTAGGAATATTATGTGTGGCTGTGTTTAATAAATGTCCTTATAAATGCAAACTATATAGTGAAGTGAACTTGAGTTTCCTTTAACATACTCTGGCAAAAATAACAACAACAAAAGAGGGAAGAATATAAGACCGAGCTGGGTATGGTAACGCATGTCTGTAATGCTATCGCTCTGGAAGGCTGAGGCAAGAGGATCACAAATCCAAACCCGACCTGGGCAATTCTGTAGTTTAGTGAGCCCCTATCTGAGATAACTGAATACATACACACACACACACACACACACACACACACATTCGGGTTGTCAATATGGCTCAGCACCGAGGTCCTGTGTTCAATTCCCAGTACGAAAAGAAAAAAAAAAAAAAGAAAAGAAAGTAAGACTGGCTAGTTACTGAACAAAGTGATGAACACATGAGTTCATTATATTAAACTCTCTGCTTTTGTGCATATTTTTATGTTTGTGATAAAAAGTTAAATGGTTATTTTTAAAACAAATTTTAAAAAATGCATCATCCCAGGACTCAGGAGGCTGAGTCAGAAAGAGCTCAAGTTCAAGGGCTGCCTGGGTAACAGTGAGTTCAAGGTCAGTTTGCACTACATAGCAAGAACTTGTTTCAAAAAACCAAAAACCAAAGACAAAAGCAGACCAAAAAAAAAAGAAAGCCAGGCATGGTGACCCATGCCTATAATCCAGCACTCAGGAGGCAGCGGCAGGAGGACTGCTGTGAGTTCCAGGTCAGCTTGGACTACACAGCAAGATTCTGTCTCAAAAAATAAATACAATAAAAACTATATTGTGACAACACTTTTCAAGGTAATTCCCTAACAAAAATTAAGTAGGCTTTAAGACCACCACTGAACTTTTCTGATCCAAAACTATTATAAGTTAGAAAATCCACTATTAATTTAATAGTTTTTCAGGGAAGGTAAATATACAACGTTAAAATACACATTTTACAAATTATATCTCAACTTCGCAATTGTTGGAAATGAATAAAATGTGTCTCAGAATTGAGGTAATTTGGTAACTTTTTTGCCAATTGTTATTAAGGTTAAGTTAAGTTTGGCCTAAAGCTGGCACGTACATGTGTTAGGTCTGGCCTACCAGTTTCTCTGTACATGGTTAACTGCAAGCTAACTTGACGTGAAACTAACTGTACCCTTTCAACAAGTGGCTGGTCTTCGTGTGTGACTTTCGCTTGCTGTGGGCTACTTCCTTTTCTCTGGCTACAGGGTCTCACCCTGGTACCGGGGATAACCTTAAAATTTGTCCAGTTTGGTGCTGGACATAAACTGATGCAACAATCTTCTCGGTGTTTGTCATTTGTTTAGTATTCAACACACAAGCCACAACCTGTTGGTATCCATTGCGTTATGACTTGGTATCTTTTCCAGCCAAAATACCTGGTTTCGTACTGATGAATTCTGCTCCTCACTGCACTTCCCAGAGCCAGTTAACGGTGGGAGAGCTCAAGGGGAGCCCATTAAAGCTGGGGAGACATGCTAAGACCTGTGAATCCAGATTTACTGTACCTTTCTTTTTTAACAATAAGAATTGTTAAAAGGCCAAGTTTGAAAATAATGGTGTGCAAAAAATGACATCAATTATGTATTTTATTTTTTAAAATTTATTTTAACCTACTAGATCATTAATTTAGGTGCTGGAGATTTAAATCAGAGCCTGTGCACTGAGCTACATCCCCAACCTCTTTTTAGCAAATATTTTATTTATATTTTTTATATTACTTACATTGCTAAATTGCCCAGTCTGCATTCAAACTTGTGATCCTCCTGCCTCAGCCTCCCACATAGCTGGGATTACTGGTTGTGTCAATTATCATAGTGGCTGAATTTTTGCCTTCCTTAAATTTAAAAGAAAATGCACCCCAGGCAGGCTGAAAAACGCAGCAAGCATGGGTTTCCACTGATCTGCACACCAGCCTCATTTTAATGTTGTCTGTCAGTGAGTCATGAAACTGTGAAGATGATAAATGCCCAATGCCCCTGTATCTATGGAAACTACTAAAGTTTGAATGATTTGAGAAGCAGCAGTATCTCAAGACCATCTTGGGGAAGGGGATGATGGCAGAGAACAAGATGACCTCCAGGTTGAGTTTGCTATTTCTCAGAGGAAAAAAGAAGCCACAGATCTAAACCATGCGGTGTGCCACCCTCCCGGGGTTCTTCCTCTTGGGCAGCGCAGGAGCGCTGGGCCCTCAGCTTGCACTGCCCGGCTGCAGCCAGCCCAGGTCACCAGGTGTCGCGCTGCGGTACTTACTGTCCTCGGGCAGGCTGTTCTCGCGCTCCTCTCGCTCCATCTGCTGACACCAGCCCTCCATGCGGTCGCGTTCCGCCTGCAGCAGCTTCAAGAACCAGTGGCCGTCCCGGTGGCACACGGACCGCTGCACGGCCTCCAGCGGGTCCTCCGTGATCGAGTCGATCCAGGGGTCAGGAGGAGGCAGGATCGACGGGTCAAAATCCGCGTCGAAGTCGTCATCGGCCGCACAGGCGTGGTAGTGGTTGCCTGAGCCCTGGATGCTGACCGTGGAGGTGCTGGCGTCCCGGGAGAACTGCCTGGCCATCGAGCCGGGACACGAATTGTCCTCTATGGATTCCAGAGAATTTTCCAGGTTATCATGGAAGTCCAGGTCAGCCTGGACGGCTGTCGTCACACTGTTGGATCGAGTGAACCTGCGGAAGCTTGAGAGAATGGAGAAAGGAGATTTAGTTTGGGAATCAATCATCCATCTTTCTTTTTTTGTTTGTTTTGATTTTTGGAGCCAAGGTCTCGCTATGTAGCCCAGGCTGGCCTTGAACTCACAGTCATCCTCCTGCCTCAGCCTCCTGAGCCCTGGAATTACAGGTGTGCACCACCACAGCGGCAGTTCAATCATACTTCTTGAAACAAAACTACAGTCTTAAAAAAAACCCAAACCCAAAAACCCAAACAAAAAGCTAGTCTACTTTTCTTGTGTGACATTGCATTGGGGGGTGGGGGCTTTTCATTGTGTCTGAGGTGGGGACCGTTGACATTGGCCACCTTAGATCTAATGATCTAAGGTAACATACACGAATCTTTCAACTTTGTTCCAGATCAAACATCAAAGCATAACTGAGGCAATTTTACAAGCAGGACAAGGTGGACAGCTAGGAAAGCCAGTGTAACCCAGCGTCCAACTCCTTCTCCGATCCTGGGGTGGCTTAAATCCTGAGATTCAGGGTGCTGATGGGGAAGGAGACGACTCCACTGTCTCCGGGCTGCGTGGCTTGCTCAGAAATGAGGAGCAAGCAGCCGCGGGGACCCCCGGGACCCTGCATCTTCTGGGGGCAGCCCCTGCAGAGGAAGGCTTCCGGCAGCAGCGGGCGCTTCCCGGAGCTCCCCTTCGCGGGAAAGCCCTCCCGGCCCTCCCCTCGGGCCTGGCCAGCCGCCCTGGTTCAAGACCTCTGGGGGGCAGTCGGCGTGCACTTCCGGACCCCCGTCCCTGCCTCCTCTGGGCCTTTCCTGTGCCTTTGCACAGCTCTTCTTCCCAGGTGCCAAAAGACACTGTGCCTAATCCGGGCCCTTCTTGCGGCCACGTTTGGGGTCTGTACGCCTCACCCCAATAGCCCAGTTGGAAAGTGGAGCGGCAGGGCAGGCAGCCATGGGTTCTTCGTCAGCCTGGGGCAGCGACCTTGTGGGCCTGGTCATGTGCAGCGCATGCGCGTGCGCTCCCACGCACGGAAAGCACGCACGCACGGAAAGCACGCACGCAAGCACGCACCTTCCTCGAGGAACTGGCAGCGAACAGAAACTTGAAGCCACCGAAGAAGGCGCCATTGTGTGTTGGGTGTCCTCTGTGTATTTATTTGAAAGTCACTTCCTGGTATTTTATTTCATTTTTTTGTTTTTTACAATTTTATTGTATTTTATTTCATTTATCTTACTGTACTGAGGATTGAACCCAGGGCCTTCCCATTGAGCTATATCTTCAGCCCTTTTTTATGTCTTGAGACAAGGTCTTCCTAAGTCATTAAATTGCCCAGCCTGAGGTTTAGACTTGCGATCCTTCTGCCTCAGCTTCCCAGAATACTAGGGTTACAGGCATGTGCCACATTGCCTGGCTTACTATTATTATTTTTTTATGGTGATAAAACATAACATACAGTCGACCGCTCTATTTTTAAGCGTACTGTTCAGGGGGATTAAGTGCGTTTACGTCTCACCGCAACCACTGCTGTGTTCGTCCCCAGAACTTCCTTACGTTCTCCAGCCGAATCTCTGTACCCGTGAACCACCGACCCCCACCCCACTCTGCCGCTGGCGACGCTGTCCTACTCCCCGTCTCTGCCGAGTGACTGCTCTGTGTCCCCAGCATAATGAATCCGTGCAGAGTTTGTCCTCGCTCGGGGCGCACGTGTTGGGATCCCTTGAGGGCGCGTGCCGAGGTCGTCGCGTGCGTGCAGCACGTTTTGTGCACCTGTCCGTCTGCTGATGGCCGCTGGCGTCGCGTGCCCTGCTGTAAACAGTTTCCTGCGCATGTGAGCGTGAGTATCTCCTCGAGACCCTGCTTCCGCTTCCTTGGGGTGTATACCCAGGAGGGGAATTACTGACCCGGCGGTAATTCCCTTTTCCATTTTTTGAGGAATTATCACACTTTGGCGGTTTGTATCTGGATGGCCCCCGAGGGCCTCGTGCAGACCCTCACAGATGAGGCTTCTGGAAGGTGACCTGCCCTCAGGAGCCGGGCCCGAGCGGAAGAGGCCCGCACTGGGCCATGGCCGGGTCCCTTGCCCTTCGCCCCTGCTTCCTGTCCGCCTTGCCGTGAGCAGCTCCCTTCCGGCAGGCCCCACCGCAGTGCCTCGGTGCCCGCTGAGCATGGACTGAAGCCGTGAGCCAAAACAAACCTCTCTGCCTTTAAATTGCAGGTGTTGGGTCCCGGTGGCAGGGAAAGTGACTAAGACACGCGCTGTTTCCACAGTGGCTGCAGCATTTTGCACTGCTACCACCAGGGCAGCGGGGTTCCTTTCCTTCCAGCCTCATCGGACTCTCCGGGGTTTTGCCAGTGAGCACCCAGCGGGTAGGAAGGGTGCACTGTCTGAGGAGCTCACCGTCATGCTGTCCCCAGACGGTCTGCTGCAAGCGGGATTTTGATAAACCTTTCATAATCAGCAATGCCAGCCCTCTGGGACAGTGCACTAAACTGTGTCCACCTAGCTTCAAAGGCACCGGATTGTGTGCTGGTTCTGAGCTACCCCGGACAGCGCTCCTCAGGCGCTCAAGCCGATGAAGCTCAGGGGTGGTGAACCTGCGGCCCCCGGCCACAGTGGGCTGTTAGTGTTACTGAAAGCTCTGTGGCCCTACTCCACTTTTTGTCCTGAAGTACTAACAAGAAAAGAAACTATGTCCTTTAAAATGATCTAAACCTATCTGTTTTGTTAAAATAAGAGAATGAGAGTTTAATGGGTAGCATTTCTATGAATCACGTGAGATAATAAAGTTTTTCTGCTTAAAAAAAAAAAAGCTCTAAAAGGTTTGCCATCACTGGTCTAGTCTGCCAAAAATAGTGCTAAGAAAAATTCAAGCAAGACATGATGTGCAAAAGTGTAGAAAGATTGGGAGTAACAAAAAGGAGAAAGTACAGTCATCTCAATAAATTCATTATTGAGCTGGGCATGGTGGTGGTGCATCCCTGTAATCTCAGCTCTCAGAAAGCTGAGGCAGGAGGGTCACTATGAGTTCAAGGCCAGTCGAGGCTACACAGTGAATTCAAGGCCAGCCTGGGCTGTGCAGCAGGGCCCTGCCTCAAAAAACCAACAAATCAATCAATCTATTCTTTCCTCCCGAAAAGTGGCCTGGTAGTGACCAGCGTCAGTGATCAGGCTGGACAAAAAAATCACCGATCTTAGGAAGACAGAGCAGCCGGAGCCAGCCTATCTAATCATGGGGTGTTTTTAAGTAAATGCATCTGTGGAAAATATCAGGTCTAGTCTCTTTTGTTAAGTTCTTTGGTTCTCGAATGGGTCAAAAAAGAGAATTAAAAAATCACAACGTGTGGAAGCCCTCAAGCCACGTTCCAAGTCTCTTGTATCAGCAGTGGCAGGAAAAACAATCTCGCTGAGACACTGCTGCCAGCCCCCATCACTCCTTGGCGGCACTGGCTGTTCCTGCGGCCTCCCGGCCGTCCCCGCGGTGTGAAATGTCACCCCTGAGCCACCCAGCCACTGCCAGCCGCGCCAGTGTCAGCTGGATGCTTCGCCTCGCAGCCGCTGACATGTGGACTGTTCCACTGACACAGGATGGCAGCCGCAGACACCCTCAGCTTTCCTCTCCAAGGGGACACGCTGCCAGGGACGTCGTGTCTCCACCCGGACACAGGTCCTCAGCCCTGCCCGCCACCCCACACCGGCTGCCTGCTCTCCCCGCCTCCGTGTCCATCCGCACGGAGCTCTGCTAGCAGCATTCCTGAGCGCCGTCTCCTGGCGAGGGAGCTTGTAACCTATCCACCTTCTTAAGAAAAATGACTTGGCAGTAGATTAATAGAAGTTTGTAGTGTAGTCACCCAGAAAGAAATAAAAAGTTAAGTAAAATAAAAATGGTTTGGGATTAAAGGCGGCGCCTTTGAACTCAGGCAGCCCTTCCAAGCTGCTGGCATCTATCAATTAACTCCCCTGAACAAGTGCTTTCTTCTGCCAGCGCTTTCAAAGAATGTTCTGCTCCACAAAACTGTGTCAAGCCTTTCATGTGGAGAGTCCCTTCTGGGTGCAGGGGGCAATCAAGGCGCGATTATTGTTTTACATTTTTGATAGGAACACAGCAGGGAGGGAGCTAAGAGTCACTGCCGTACTTTTAAAAAGGACTGAGCAGCGGTCGGGGAGCGCAGCGGCCCACGGTCTCCAGGCTGGAAGCCTCTCGGGTCTCATGCCCTGCGGGCACCACGTGCAATAATTTCGACTTCTGAAAAAGGCCGCCCATCTCTGCCCAGGGAGCAGAAAGCCATGGAAGGAGACGGGGCAAACTGGTGTGGGCACCATGCCCTGTCCGCCCCACCGCCAAAGCCCTTCTAGCCATCGCCTCTCGGTCGCACTAGGCTCCTTCTACGAAATGAGTTGACAGTTCGCACAAGAGGCGTCCCCAAACCACCCCTCGCCCCACAGGCAGGCGCAGGCCTGTTCTTGTGCTGCTTGCCCGGTGGGGCTGCAGGAAAAGAAGATAAGCGAACAGTTAGGAGTGGTGGCACAGGCCTGTAATCCCCGCACTCAGCAGGCTGAGGCAGGAGGATCACTGTGAGTTTGAGGGCGGTCTGGGCTACATAGCAAGATGCTGTCTCAAAAAACAACAGGGAACAGAAACTAAGTACACACTCAGCATTGTTATAACCTTTCTCCTTTCTGGTTTTTTTTTTTTTTTTTTTTTTTTTTTTGCAGTGGAGGAACAGAACCTAAGGCCTAGTGCACCAGCCTAGTCTGCATAAAAGGTTCACACTTTTTTTCGTACCGGGGATCAAACTCATGACCTTGTGTTTGCCAGGCAGGTGCTGTGCCGCTGAGCTAACCCCTCGGCCCCAGAAGGTTCCCGTGTGAGCCTGCGAGGTAGCTGGCTGTGACTTTGGGGAGACTGAGTCACAGCACCCGTGCGTCTTCCTCTCCGGCTCAGTGATGCGAAGGTGGCTTTGGGGTGGTGGAGTCCCGGGCCGCTCCTCCTCCTTTGTCAGGGCCTTAGACCTTTCCACAAAGCTCTGTGCAGGCCGGTGGGGTCCCGGAGACAGCGGCCTCTGTCTGACTCAGGTTCCTCCTGACGGGAAGCAGGTCGGGCAGGGCGCCCCGGGTTTACCCGCTCTCCACAGCTGAGTGGCGTGCGGAGGAGCACAGGGTCAGGGCAGCCCTCGCTCAGAGCTCCAGCTGCGAGGAGCTCTCCTGCCCGCCTCGGCCTGCAGGACACGGCGACCCATCCCAGTGAGGCGCACACCAGTCATCCCGTGACGCGGAGAGGCTGAGGCAGGAGGGTCTTGAATTCAAGCCCAGCCTGGGCAGCTTAGCAACGTGGTGAGACACTATCTCAAAAAAAAGGAGCGGGGAGCCAGGAGTGTAGAGAAACAAGCCACTGCTCAGCAAGCCAGCACTGCTTCTGTAGAGTCCTGGGCATTCATCGTTCTTTCCCTGACCATCTCGGTAAGCAGAAGCAAACAGAACAGGTTTCCTACATAAAGACCCTCTCTCTCCTCAGATCATGGCCGCACCGTTTTGAAATAAGAAGGGCGGAGTCACCGTCGTCCTCTTCTGCAGGCTCGCAGGTTGCCAGTCTCCCTTGAGCATGAGCCGGGCCGGCGCTCACGCCTTCAGTGGCTGTGGCCCTGAAAGCCTTGCTGCGAGTTTTGACACAGCACCCTCAGACTGGGTGTGGCCCGGGGGGACCTGCTTGGCCCCACAAATGGAGCCTGAAGTAGCCCCTTGGCTGCAGACCCAGGGCAATGACAAGGGCAGAAGTCCCGCTGTTTCCGGTTGGGGTGAGATGGAGGCTCTCGGGTCAAGGGGCCATGGTCTTTTTTTTTTTCCTGCAAGCTAAATTTTCTTGAAAAATATGTAAAAAGGAAGAAAGAAAAAGATAAGGAGGGAAGACAGACAGGTGGCAGAAGAAGGGAGGGAGAAAAGAAAGGGAAGGAAAGAAAGAGGAAGAAGCAGGGAGAAGGGAGTGGCAGAGAGAAATGGGAGAGGTCAGGAGTTTGCCAAGCTCCCAGCCTTTGAAATTTGAAACGCAGGCGCACCGTGCCTGTCACACTTGGGCACGCAGAGAGGAACTGCTTGGCTGGGTCTTTGTTTCTTTGGTTGGTTTTATGAGACAAGATCTTGAGACCAGTTCAGGCTGGTCTTGAACTCACTGTGTAGCCCCCTCAAACTCTCGGAGATCCTCCTGCTGCAGCCTCCCTGAGTGCCGGGATTATTTATGGTGGTGTTAGGTTGGCATCAAGCAGAGCTCAAGCGTGGCGCTTGCTCTGTGATTCTCCAAGGAAACCGGGAGGCGTGGGGAGGACCCAGAGCTTCCAGGTCAGCAAAACAGAGTTGTGGTTGGATGCCGAAGACCTGCACACCTGTGGCCCCTGACCCTCGATTTCTGCTCCTTTGAGTGCACACCCTGCCCAGCTGACAGTCACGAGTCATTGACGCCCAAATAGCCACACGTTGCCGTCTCTGGAGTCCAGACAGCTTTTGTGTGGGGGGCGTTGTGCTGGGAGGGAGCAGTGGGCTCTGCCCATGCGTGTGCCCCCAGCTGCCAGTGTGAGCTTGAGCATGCAAGGGAGGAGACGTTAAACTCAGAACTGGTGCCGTGGAGACGCATGCAGACACAGGCATCTCGGAGAACAATCTGAAGGGTGAATTTGCTTCTAGAAGCAGGGAGTGCTGTCCTGACAGGTGACAGCGCGTCCCCTCCGCACCTGTCACAGATCTGCCTGGGTGACTGGTGTCACTGGCAGGCAGGAGAGGGTTATTTTGTTCTCAGTCCTGGGGCTCCAACCCAGAGCTCCTCTACCACTACCAAGCGGCATCCCCGCCCTTTTTCATCCCTGAGCTGGCCTCACGGTAAATGGCTTAGATCGATTTTGACCCTGTGACTCAGCCTCCCAAATGGCCAGGGTGAGAGGCTTGCATCACAGCACCCGGGTTTTCTGGGCGTGTGTGTGTCAGGCTGGAGACCCAAGTCAGGCCCTCTGCACACTAGGGCGGTGTGGCCACTGAGTGTCCTGGAGGACTGAGTACAACGCGAGATGTGCGACGGGCAAGCTGGGAGGGGGCAGGAGCCGCTGCACCCACTGAGCAGAGAGAGCAGAGCCTTGCAGGCGAGGCTTCTGAGCACCCCGGCGCCTGTTCCCCCAGTCGTGTGAGGGGAAAATGCGGTGAGTACTTACTGCTTTTAGAATGTCTGCAGTGAGAGACACGCTGCCACAAATCCCCTTCAAAATCCTCCCCCTTGCCGTCTAACACGCTTATCCCGCAGTCCTTGCCACCTCCTGAGGCAGTTCTGGGGTCCTCTTTCTTGAATGTCGTTACTTGGACTGCTGTGGCTGCCTCAAAGTCCTGAATCAGCTGAAAACATCTCCCTTTCACGGTCGTTGTGACTGTAAGGCAGAGCCAGAAGTCGCCTGGTGCCAGACCTGGTGAATTAGGTGGATGGGGACGTAGTCTCAGGTTTTTATGAGCCTGCCTTTCCATCCGATGCATTCGCCAATAGCATTCACCAAATCTTGGATCACACCTCATAAAGACACTCAAGAAAGAGAATTTCTAGAGCTTCTCCAGAGAGTGACAAAAACAACACGGTAAGTGTGTCAGAAGCAAAGGAGATGATTCTGAGGGGGTTCACAGCGATGTATTTTTTTTACTGGAAAAATTTTCCTACTTATTTACTTACTTATTTTTGAGACAGGGTCTTGTTACATAGTTCCAGCTGGACTTAAACTCACTGTGTAGCCCAGGCTGGCCTTGTGTTCATGGCAATCCTCTTGCCTCAGCCTCCTGCATGCTGGGATTACACGTATGTGCCACCACACTTGGCAGTCTTCCTATTTAAACATACACATTGTGTGCTGATCCTCCCTTCCACAAGAAGGTACTGTGGCTTTCCTCTCACACCCTTGGCCTTCGAGCACTGAGCCGCCTCCAGACCTCACTGCCAGCCAGAGTCCTCCACTCACCAAGGGCCTGGCCAGGTGGGGAGCCAGTGAAGCGCCATGTAGTGCTTAGCTGCCTGTTATGGTTTGTGTCTGGATGTCCCCCCAAAGCCTTATGCAGTCATGGAGGGGCAGGCTTTTTGGAGGTGGCTGATTCTAGAATTTGTGACTGATTCATGGTCCAATCTGAGATGAAGGGTTTGAGTGCTATACTTGCCCTAGGGTGGAAAGGCTGCATACAAAGGCTAAAAAGAGGCTTGTCTGTCTGTCTGTCTGTCTAGTTGTATTTGCCATCTTCCACCAGCATGAACTGTTGCCCCTCTGCCATGTGCCACCCTGTCTTGGAGCCAGTCAATTATGGGATGAAACCTCTATAAACTGTGAGCTAAATAAACCTCCTTAACTTTAGGCATCAGGTGTTTGGTATCAGCAATGAAACAAAAGTAACTAAAACAGAATTTGGTATCAGGAGTGGGGTCATTGCTGTGATGTCACCTGGCCACGTGGTTTAAGAGCTTTGGGAATTAATTTGGAAAGATTTTGAGAGACTGGCTGAAAAGGTAACCCCCGTACTCTGTAAATTATATTGGAGACTGTTCACAGCTTGGAACATCAGAGTACTGATGGAAATGCTGCCCATGGAGATGAGACTTATCAGGTTTCTATTGAGAAGGACTGCATCGGCTGCTGGATCTCAGGGGGTGTATGTTGTGCTTTGGCAGGAAGTTGGTCTGCATTTTGCTTTAGAGACATTGCCTGGGTGGCAGAAAAATTTAAATGCAGTATAGTGTTGAGGTACTGGCATGGTTACTGTTGAGGGCTTCTGGCCAATTCTGTGTCAGAAATGAAGAGTAAAGAGCCAGCAGGGAGATTTGAAGCATCTGGCCAGAGGGACGGCTCCAGTGGAGCTATGGGTTGCAAGGATGAAACAGGAGAAGCAGCTGCTGAGAAGGAATAGTTCCTGAAGGACCCTTCACCAGAAGGGAAGAGTGTATCTGAAATGCAGGGGATCCCAAGAGGCATTTCTTAGTCTTGCCATGCACTGTTAAAAGTTACCAGGAAAGCTGGGCATGGTGGCGCACGCCTTTAATCCCAGCATTCAGGAGGCTGAGGTAGGAGAAGTGTTCTGAGTTCGAGGCCGGCTTGGGCTACAATGCGAGTGCAAGGCCGGCCTGAGCTACATAGTACGACCCTGCCTCAAAAAAAATACCAGGGCTGGGCATTTGGCTCAGCGGCTTAAGCGCCTGCCCTGGCAGGTATGAGGTTGTGAGTTCAATCCCCGGTGCCGCAAAAAACAAACAAACAAAAAAAAAAAGTTCACAGGAAGCAAGGGTTGGGATTATAACAACTCTATTTCAATGTAGTTTTTAGATCTATGTTTGTAATCAGGTTGCTTAGTCAAAGTATTGTGGTTTTAACATTGAATTTTGAGAACCTTTGAATATTTGCTTTTAGTGTGGAAATGAGTGCAGTAAGGATTGTATCTGTGTAATTGTTATATTAATGTAAATCTGAGCAGACCAAGGCCTGTTAATCTTTCTCAAATCTGTCACCAGAAACTATGGTTTAAGGAAATATGTCTGGTTATCAAGGGTGGATTGTGGTGGATTAACTAACGGTCAACTAGTAACACCCAGCTGAACTGAGTCAGTGTGGTGCTGGGTGTGGAAGGCCCACCTGAGGATTGTTGCCAACAGCATAAAAAGAGAACTGGAGGGGAAGATGGTGTGCCGCTGATCCCCCAGAGAAGCTTGTTGTGTTGATTTTCCTCAGCTGTTCTCATCATCAGAGGAGCTCACGTCCTCGCTGTGGCTGAGGATGGCTGTGGTTCTCTTTGGGGGAGCTCTGGTCCTTACCTTGAGCCTCACTTCCTGGCTCCCATGCAGATCTCTCAGCCTGGTGGTAAAGATACTTCTTCCTGCTGGTACAGACTTTCTAGCTTCCACCACTGGCCTTTGGGCCTTCCCAGCACAGATCCTTGATAGAGACTTGCATGAAACACTGCTGTGAGCTCTGGGCCTCCAGCTGGCCTCATGCAGGACACTGCCGTGGGACCCAGGTCCTCAGCTGGATTCTTTCTAGTGCATGGACAGATCTCTCGTGCTCTTCTGCATTTGAATTTTAATTATGTGTCCTGTACTAAATCTATTTGCTTGCAAACCCTGACTACAACACCACCCATCTGTCTAGGACAAGATTGTTTTGTACTTCGCTTCCCTGGATGCCAGAAGCCCAGTCCTGGCAGCAGCCCTGACTCCCACTCAGTGATCTCGAGATGAGGGTCCTAGGCAGGGCTGGGGCTGGGTCAGCAGTGGAGCTTGGGCCCAAGCCCAGTCCTAGCACACACGCGCATACCCCAGACAGCTATGAGAACCTGCAAAGATGGAGATAACTAAATATACATGCACCAGTTCTCTTTCCAGAAATCACCATGAAATCAGTAGCTTCTTTCTAGGCCAGTAAAGACAGATGTCAATTTGACAGGAGGATCTCCATGAGTTTAAGACCAGCCTGGGCTACACAGTGAGTTTGAAGCCAGCCTAAACTACAGAGTGAGACCCTGTCTCAAAAAAACCCAAAAAACAAAAAACAATGGTCTGATACCATATGTGCACAAATTCCCCATAATGAATGTATTTATGTGCAAACACATAAATTAAAAAAAAAAA
>RJWM01032798.1:8754-21259 GCA_004363535.1 Dasyprocta punctata | reverse complement strand
AAAAAAAAAAAAAAAAAAAAGAAAAGAAAAGAAAACAAGGGTAGGGAAAAAAAGTAGATAATATATGACCTATTATCCACACAGATCTGACATATTTTTGAAACTTCAGCAAGAGTGAGAAGCCAAATTTTGTACTCACTGTAAACCTTGGGAAATGGCATAGTGAGGTGAATATGAACTATGAGCCATGCATGGTGGTACATGCCTGTAATCCCAGCACTGAAGCAGGAGGATTACAAATTCAAGCCTAGCCTGGGCATCTTAGCAAGACCCTGTTCCAAAAAAAAAAAAAAAAAAAAAAGGAAAAGAACTCGGGATGTAGCTTAATGGGAAGGTCCTGGTTTCAATCTTCACTACTGCATTAAAAAAAAAAAAAAAATGCCAGGCCTGGTGACACACACCTTTAATCCCAGCACTCAGGAGGCTGAGGTAGGTGGAGTGTTGTGAGTTTAAGGCTGGTTTGGGCTACAACGTGAGCGCAAGGCTGGCCTGAACTACATAGTGCGACCTGCCTCGAAAAAAATAGGGCCAGGAGTTTGGTTCAGTGGCTTAAGCGCCTGCTTGGCAGGCACGAGGTTGTGAGTTTGATCCCTGGTACTGACAAAAACAAAAACAAACAAAGCTGTGGGCTATAAGAAAGCAACTAGGCTGAGCTACATAGTGCGACCCTGCCTCAAAAAACCAGGGCTGGGGAGTTTGGCTCCGCGGCTTAAGCACCTGCCCTGGCAAGTGCAAGGTTGTGAGTTCAATCCCCAGTACCGCAAAAAAAAAAAAAAAAAAAAAAAAGAAAGCAACTAGGAATGAGCTGTCACACAGAGCAAGACACAGTAATTTGTAGGTCTATGTACTTCCAGGGCTGCCTGAAGATTTAAAGGGATTACAATATAATGGCCAGTTAATACTTACTTTATTTCTACTAAGTCTTCCTTCTGAAAAAGCCTCTTAACTTTTAGAGACATTTTGTAACATCATGAAAGATGAACTTTGTCTATTGGCCATAAAATTTAAATGACTAACATTCCCTAAGAGTTTCTATGAATAAGGCATTGTTCCAAAATAATGTGAACTTCATAATATCAAGTAGTATTATGTCCCCTACTTTATAGATAAGGAAACTGAGGTTAAACTATTTACCCAAGGTACCACAGGGACTAGATAGTAGAACCACTTGGGAACTCAGCCCTTATATGATATCTATTGATATATTTTGTTTGTTTGTTTATTTTTTATTTTTGCAGTACTGAGGATTGAACTACAGGCACTCTACCCCTAGAGTATACATCCCCATGTCTTTTTATTTTTCATTTTGAGACAAGATCTCAATAATCCGCCTACACCAACAGGTGATCCTCCTGCCTCAGTCACCTGAATAACAGAGATTACAATCATGTGCCACAAAGCTCAGCCTTAGGCTTTCTCAGTGGCTGGGCTAATAACATCAACATTACAGCCATTGAACTGGAATGTAAGACAAGGGAAGAGCTGACTGCCAATCTCCTATGTCAAAAAGCAAAACACATAGACAAGGTTGTCTCAGGCGTTTAGTTTACAGAATTCACTAAGAGGAAGAGGGAAGAAAACAAATCCTGAAAGGTTTCCTAACCAACAAAACATAGGAGACTTTTGGTTAAAATAAAATTGTTGATTGTCATCATTCCTTTTGTTAGAACATAAATAGTGACTTACTTAGTACCCTTTCTGGTTTATATGGCTATGTTATACTCTCTGCTAATGTATAAAATCTAAACGTACTTAGCTTGAAATTCTGAATTTTAAGAGTCAGAAGTTCAGCCGGGCGTGGTGGTGCATGCCTTTAATCCCAGCACTCGGGAGGCTGAGGTAGGTGGAGCGTTGTGAGTTCGAGGCCAGCTTGGGCTACAACGCGAGCGCAAGGCCAGCCTGAGCCACATAGTGCGACCCTGCCTCAAAAAAAAAAAAAAAAAAAAACCAGGGCTGGGGAGTTTAGCTCAGCGGCTTAAGCGCCTGCCCTGGCAAGCGCGAGGTTGTGAGTTCAATCCCCAGTGCCGCAAAAAAAAAAAAAAAAGAGTCAGAAGTTCGTTTCCTTATTTCAGTGAATTATTTTTCTATTACCAATTAGATGTATGTGACAGAGAATATAAGCGCTGTTTAGAAGAAACCTGTACAATGTAAGTGAAGTAATTGCAGTCCTGACTAGGACAAGCAATTAAATATAGCCTGCGGCCTGAATCTTAGGGCATTTTGAGGCATCTCATGGCATTTTGCCTGGTTCCTGGGATTCACATGTTGAAAGCTTTTCATGCTTTCTTTTTAAATATGTATTTAAAGCTATTCATTCTCCCTCTCAAAGCAAACAAAGGAAAGAGCCTTCTTGCAGAATCTTGCTGGACTCCTGTCCAGGGAAGCCAATCATGTTTTCCAAGTGTGCAGCTCCGGGGTGGGGGTGAGGGTGAGGGTGGGGTGTGTGTGTGTGTCCACTTCACCTAAGGCAGTTGATGACCTGATGAAATCATTATGAATCATTAAATCTTTTTCACTGAGGCAGACCACCATGAAAGAGATCTTAGGAAAATAACATTTTGCTATTTTAAAAACATACATATGGTAAAAGTCAATCAACACCGTTGAGAGCCATTGAAGCTGGAAATTGACGTAGGGCATGACCCAGACATAACCATTCCCAGAACAAAGAGTGCCTGGGGTAAGCCATGAGAAGAAGCTGCTTCAGCCTAGAGAACACCTAGCCCCAAGACAATCTGAGCAAAGGGTTGCTAGGACAACAGGGTGTCATGTGACATTAGATTGCTAAAAGGTCTAAATAAATGCTTCTGGAGCCGCCTTTAATCCCAGCACGCCTTTAATCCCTGCATGCCTTTAATCCCAGCACTTGGCAGGTTGAGGTAGGAGGAGCATTGTGAGTTCGAGGCCCGCTTGGGCTACAACGCGAGCACAAGGCCGGCCTGAGCTACACAGTGCGACCCTGCCTCAAAAAACCAGGGCCGGGAGTTTGGCTCAGTGACTTAAGCGCCTGTCTGACAGGCGTGAGGTTGTGAGTTCAA
Organism: Dasyprocta punctata; assembly: GCA_004363535.1. Lineage (NCBI taxonomy): Eukaryota > Metazoa > Chordata > Mammalia > Rodentia > Dasyproctidae > Dasyprocta > Dasyprocta punctata. The sequence continues at coordinate 18,221 of RJWM01032798.1, read as the reverse complement.
TCCCTGGTGCCACAAAAATAAATAAATAAATAAATAAATAAATAAATAAGTGCTTCTGCAGTGAGAGGCCAGTACCTTTCCTCCCATCAGGATGATAAGGGCTCCACTTGACCCCAGTTTTTTCTCTTCTTTATTTTTCTCATCCTCTTGCAGTCCTTCACCCTAAGAACCTCAGGAGCCATCTAGGTCGCGGCACAATACAAATGAGTATCTACTGAAAAGGGTTTATCTCCTTCCCTGTCCTACAGACTCCAGGTTCCCTTAGAGGGAGGCACTCTCACCCTTTTCTCTCCCCTTATTCAGTACTGGGGATTGAACCCAGGGTCTTCCACATGCTAGGGAAACAATCTACAGTTGAGCTACATCCTCAACCCTTTTTAAATCTTAATTTGAGATAGGATCTTATTAAGTTGCCCAGGAGGACCTCAAACTTGCAGTCCTCCTGGCTCAGCATTCTGAGTAGCTTAACATTCTGCCTTTAAATGTATAAACATGCTCATAAACACTGTAGATACTTACATTTTATAAGTACATCCCTTTAAGAGATGATGATTTTTTTTTTTTTTTTTTTTTTTTTTTTTTTTTGCGGCACCGGGGATTGAACTCACAGCCTTGCGCCTGCCAGGGCAGGCGCTTAAGCCACTGAGCCAAACTCCCAGCCCTGGTTTTTTTTGAGGCAGGGTCGCACTATGTAGCTCAGGTCGGCCTTGCGCCGCGTTGTAGCCCAAGCCGGCCTCGAACTCACAACGCTCCGCCTACCTCAGCCTCCCGAGTGCTGGGATTAAAGGCGTGCGCCACCACGCCCGGCTAAGAGATGATGATTTTTGTTTTAAAGACAATGGGATGTTTAGTCTGTGCTTTGAAGGAAACAAAACAGAGGTCAGTTAAACAATAATTGGGGATGAGGTGAAAGAAAGCACCTGATTTAGATAGGACAGCAAGAGGCGACCACTCTGAGAAGGTGACCTTGGAGTTGACCAGAAGCAAGAGACAGCAAAGTGAAAGTCAGGGTGGAGAGTGTACCGGCCAAGGGAAAACCTAAGAGGGGGACTGGGGCTTGGTGTTGGAGGAAGTGAGAGGTCAGTGTGATAAAAGGATGGCAGGTTTCAGGCACAGATCATCTTTTCAGCCCAAGGTGGGAGTTTGGGTTTCATTCTAAGGTTTAAGTCGAGAGGTGACTTGTATAGTTTACCTTTCTAATAGCTCACTCTGGTAGGTTATTTTCTTTTCTTTTTTTTTTTTTTTTAGGTTATTTTCTAAGATGCCACAACAATCCATCGCCTCCCACATGCTCTTTTGCAAATGTGACTTTGCCACTTCTTCCATCTACAGACTCTGCCAGAAAAATGTATACACGCTTCAGGAAAATAAAATAATAAATGTTTGTCCCAGCACTCAGGAGGCTGAGGTAGGAGGAGCGTTGTGAGTTTGAGGCCGGTTTGGGCTACAATGCAAGTGCAAGACTGGCCTGAGCTACATAATGAGACCCTGCCTCAAAAAACTAGGGCCAGGAGTTTGGCTCAGTGGCGTAAGCGCCTGTCTGGCAGGTGTGAAGCTGTGAGTTCGATCCCCGGTGCCACACACATACACACACACAAAAATAATAATAATAGTAATAATAAATGTTTGGGAGCTAATGGCCATCACTTTGAGCACCTCTTGTAATTATAGGAGCCAAAAGTGACTTGTATTAATCTCGCAATGTCTCAATAAATGTAGCATTAAAATATTTACACATGGTTTTTTTTTACTGAAGTGTGTACACTTTATTTATTTATTTATTTTTTGGTGGCACTGGGGATTGAATCCACAACCTCTTGCCTTCCATACAGGCACTTAAACCACTGAGCCAAACTCCTGGCCCTAATTTTTTGAGGCAGGGTCGTACTATGTGGCTCAGGGGGCCTATGCACTCGCGTTGTAGCCCCAGCCGGCCTTGAACTCACAATGCTCCTCCTACCTCAGCCTCCTGAGCACTGGGATTAAAGGTGTGCACCACCGAGCCCAGCTATGTACACATTTTTTGACAGACTGTATTTCCTCCTTTTGAATTAGGGCGGGCCCAGTGATTTGCCTTTTTTTTTTTTTTTTTTTTGCGGCACAAGGGATCAAATTCACAACTTTGCACCTACCAGTCAGGCACTTAAGCCATTGAGCCAAACTCCCGGCCCTACTTTTTTGAGGCAGGGTTGCACTATGTAGCTCAGACCGGCCTTGTGCTCAGATTGTAGCCCAAGCCGGCCTTGAACTCACAACACTCCTCCTACCTCAGCCTCCCAAGTGCTGTGATTAAAGGCATGCACCACCACGCCCAGCTCCCAGTGATTTGCTTTAACCAATAGAATATAGTAGTGACAGGAACATGGTGCTACTTGTGAGACTGGCCTGTAAGAGGTATGGCTACTTCATTTTGTAACTTTTTTGGAGGCTTGAACTACTGTTATAGTTTATATCTAGATGTCCCCTCATGGCCTCATAGATGGGGCTTTTGGGAGGTGATCAGATCATGGGGGCATGATACTCATCAGTGGATTTGTCCTTTGTTGAGTTTATAGCTAAACGTGATATTGGGAGGTGAAGCTTGGTCAGAGGTGGTGGGTCACTGGGGACATGGCCTAGAAAGGTCTATCTCCCTCCCTCCTTTCTTGATCATGCTCTGCCTCCTGCTGCCATGCCAGTAGCTGTTTCTTTTCTGCCATGCTGCCTTGCCACCATGCCTTGGAGCCAGCCAACTATGGACTATGGGCCAAGATAAACCTTTCCCATTTAGATTTGTGAGTGTTGGGTATTTTGTCTCAGTGATGAGAGAAGCACTGAAGACAACTGACTTGAGAAGAAGTCTAGGTTAGCCTGCTGGAGAGGGTCCATGGAGGGGAGGCCCTGAAGCATGCCAGATGACAAGAGTACAGAGGCCCCAGCGCTCGGACCACCCCATCTGAGGGCCCAGACATGTGAGTGGCACCATCTTAGTTTCTCCAGCCCAAACATCAATCAGGAAAACAAGTGCACTCATTCCACGTGGCAGCCAGACTTACTGTTCCAGCTGAGCTCTGCTCAGATAACCCACAGAACCAAGAGCAAATAAAAGGACTGGTTTGGAACTGCCCTCTGGGGTCCTGACCTCGGGACCCTGGAGGAGAACGAGAAGGGTCCCTCGTGGGGCCTGAGCCGCTCAGGCACGGATCAAGACGCAAATGAACTGCCTTCCGGGGTCCTGACCTCAGGACCCTAGAGGAGAACGAGAAGGGCCCCTTCCGGGGCCCGGCCTGCCGGGCCAGTGGGGCACCAACACGCGAGCTTGGAATCAGGGACAAATACACCCCCACCCCCACCCCCGGTCAACAACCTGCTGTTTCGGAGGTCTGGCTAAATTGATAGCAACCAAGGAACATCAACCAACTTTTTGCTAGTATTGTTTAGTAGATCTTACAGGCCTCTGGACAGCAACCCAAGCATCTCTATGGAAGGTGACAGCAGGCAATGTAGCAAGTACGGGGGATTCTCTTCTGTCTTGTCTTTGAGGCCCAGTATGGTTCTCTCTCTTTTGCTTTACTCTGATCATTGTTATTATTATTAATAAAATTTTAAAAAAAGGACTGGTTTGTAAAACCATTGAAATTCAGAGTGATTTGTTATGCAGAAGAAACTGATGGACATACCCTGGCTTTATGGGGAAAGTGGATTGGAGGGACATAAAAGTAGAAGCACAAATAACTTGCAGAGGCCTATCTATTGCTGCCCAAAACACAAATGACCGGGAACAGTGGAAATAGAGACAAGTGAATAGATTTTTTTTTTTTTTTTTTTTTTGCGGCACCAGGGATTGAACTCACAACCTGGCAGGCGCTTAAGCCACTGAGCCAAACTCCCGGCCCTGGTTTTTTGAGGCAGGGTCGCACTATGTATCTCAGGCCAGCCTTGCGCTCGCGTTGTAGCCCAAGCCGGCCTCGAACTCACAACGCTCCACCTACCTCAGCCTCCCGAGTGCTGGGATTAAAGGCGTGCGCCACCACGCCCGGCTAGTGAATAGATTTGAAATAAATTTTTGGTGGTAAAATAGCTAAGGTTTATTGATAGTTTTAACATTGGAAGTCAGGGAAAAGATTTCTCTAAGCATTTGGTTTGAGCAGCCAGATGTATGGTAATACTGTTCATTAAAATAAAATTTAGGAATAGGATTAGAGAGCAGGAGGAAAATCAAAATCCTTGATTTCTTTTTTGTTTTTTTTTGAGACAGTGTGTTGCTATGTAGCTCAGGCTGGCCTTGAACTCACTGTGTAGTTCAGGCCTTGAACTCATGGCAATCCTCCTGCCTCAGCCTCCCAAATACTGAGATTACAGGTATGTGCCACCATACCTTGCTAAAATTCTTGATTCCTCATTATTTTAGATTACTATATATTGTTTCAGGAAAATCTCTTAATCCTGCAATTTCTTTATTATCTATCATGTTGATTTATTTTTAGGTTTGATTTAATTGTTAAATTTTGCAGTACTGGGGACCAAATCCAGGGTCTAGAGGATGCTAGGCAAGTGCTCCACAGCTGAGCTACAGCCCCAGCCCATCATATCCTCTGTGAAATAAATAACAAATTTTTCCAATTGCAAGCCATGAATGAATTAAAGATGCCTTTTATGATTACCCAAGAAAAGTCCCAGACTAGGATGAAATTGCTACCTACAGACTTAATTTACTTTGAATTCATATGGACTTTCAAGGATAAGCTTCTGACATAACGATACCAGAACATGAGAGCAGAAAGCTTTCAACAACAGTCAGCACAACAGAGGCATTAAGTGTTCCACATGTCTGTAGATCATTTTGGAGTTGGCAGCTCCTACTTTGGCTGACATAGTTATACCAACTCATATATTCAATGATGCAAGAAGTCATACACTCCAAGATAAACAACTTTATTAAAAATCCACTAGAAACCAGGCACCGTGCTGCACACATGCCTATAATCCTTGTTACTTGGGAGACCGAGGCAGGGGGATTTAAAGTTAGAGACCACCCTGGTCAATTTATTGCCCTGTCTCAGAATAAAAAATAAAAGGATTGTAGATGTAACTTAGTGGTCGAATGCCCAAGATTCATCTTTAGTAACTTAAAAAAATCCACTCAAAATCCAAAAACAATCATACATACACTTCATTTATTTTATCTAACAAAAGTAGCAGACACTATCATTAACTACTTAACAACCACTCTCCAAAACCTTCTGTGGAAGAATCCTGCAGGGAAACTTCTTGGAAAGAATTTTGTCTTCTGGTAAAACAGGCTGGTAAAATGGAAGAATTCCCTGATATACCTTTTCCTAATTTGACCACAGTTGGGTTAGAACATAGTAGTTGGAGGTGGGGAAGCTGTCTTGCAACCATGTGGTAACAGGAATAAAATTTAAACACCATCTCAGGAAAAGTAGACTAGAAGGAGAAAATGTCTTCTCTTTGATGACCTTGGTCAGCTGTTACACTCCAACCTGGAAATTTCTCCCCTCAAACTTCTTTTTTCATCCAAGAAGCTATAACTTTACCGATGATAGAAACAATACAGATTTCAAGGCAAGCTGTAGTTACTTTTCTTTTCTTTTGTCTTTTTGAGACAGGGTCTCACTATGCAGTTCAGGCTGACCTCAGGCTCACTTTGTAGCCTAGGCTGGCCTCGAACTTGCAGCGATCTTCCTACCTCAGCCTCCTGAGTGCTGGGATTACAAGAGTGTGCTACCAGGCCTGGCTTGTAATTACTTTTCTGACACATTAAAAAAAAAAAAAAAAGACAGAAAGAAAAAGAAAAAGAAAAGAAAAAGAAAAAAGAAAAAGAAAAAGTTCTCATTTTCAGCTAGTTAAACTGTTAAGTCTATATATAGTAGGACATACTGTTATCAGGGCTCAAGGTACCTTTGCTCCTGACTGATACAAACTGACACATTTGATAGTGACATCACCAATTCATTCAATCATTCCTTTGTTTATTTAGAGACAGGTCCCCAGGCTGCCCTTGAACTCTTTATGTTCAAGGAATCCTACTCCCAGGTAGCTAGGACTAGAGTCACACACCACTGTGCACACATAATCAATTCTGTCTTCAACTTTCACACCTGATTCATCAACTTCTTCCTCATCATTCTTCTTTTGCACAATTGGAATCTATGTATTTTCCTGATTTAGGGGGAGATGGGAGTACTGGATGTTGAATCCAAGGCTTTCTCATTGAGCTACATCCTCAGTCCTTTTTTATTTTCCATTTTGAGACAGAGTCTCCCTAAATTGACCAGGCTGGCCTTGAATTTGCAATCCTCCTGCTTTAATCTCTAGACTATCTGGGTTCCTGAATGTTTAAAGAAGCTTCACCTTAAACTTTGAATTCCTCAGCACCTACAAACTCCTAGCTCTGCTTGATGAGAAAAAATCCCTGATCTTGGCATCACTCAAAACCATATAAGCGTCTGAAGCTAGGCTCTTGTAGACATCTGGGTTTATGAGCATAAAGAAAAAAGAAGATATTCTTAAATTTTGAGATAATGACTCTAGTAACCTCCATAACCTGCCAAAGACCCAGTCTGGAAGCAGACTTCCATGCTTTCTTTGTACTTCAACTTGATTTTACTTTACTAACATTCTTCATGGTTTCAAACTGCTGCCACCCACTGGGCTCCTCGTGTGGTTGGTTGTGTGGAATCCTCGAGCTCTGACCCTGATTCATCACTGTCAGGTTTTGTTCCACACCTGTACAGGGAACACAACTCAAGATGGTGGCAGAAAGAGCCCAAACTTCCAATTTCATGAGAAAAGTAGAAGTGTATTCCTTAAACCAGTCCTTCCCCACCTTGTCCACACATAGAAAATGATACTTCTTGTAAATGTTCAGGGTGCTTACAGCCAGAGGCAACTGGCCTGAAACTTTTGTTATATCGAGCTCTGCCTAGTTGCCCCAGCATCTGAGGGGAACAATAACTTGACCATGGCTGCAAACCATTTATGGCACACAAATGGTGATAGTAAACAAGATGGGGAATTTTGCTTTAGCTATGAGGGTGGAGTATTCTAAACTTTATAGCAAAACACACCCTAACTGACACAATATACACCCTTTGTGGTAGGAAGAGGGATAGATGATGCTTGATCACACTTCTGGGGTAAATTCAGAAATTATGCCATATTTAAAAGATCCTAGCCGGGCATGGTGGTGCACGCCTTTAATCCCAGCACTCGAGAGGCTGAGGTAGGAGGAGCGTTGTGAGTGTGTGGCTGGCTTGCGCTACAACGCGAGCGCGAGGCTGACCTGAGCTACATAGTGTGACCCTGCCTCAAAATACTAGAGCCCGGAGTTTAGCTCAGTGGCTTAAGTGCCTATCTGGCAGGCATGAGAGTGTGAGTTTGATCCCTGCTGCCACAAAAAAAAAAAAAAAAGATCCTTCTGAAGGTGTCTTAAGACATTACAGGAGATAATTGAGACTCCATACAAATGAAACTTTGCTTTTGCTTCTCTTTGTACTTCTCCCTTCATTCTTCTCCCCATGCATGAAAACCAGTTTTCTGTGCTTTCCATACCAGATGGTAGAAAATGACTATCTCATCTCCCTGCCCTCATGGTACCCAGGATCCAGCTACCTGGGTTCAAATCCTAGCTCTATCTCTCACTAGCCATGAGCCCTGGACCAAGTTACTTAACTTCTTGTCTTAATTTCCTCATCTCTAAAACTCATAACAATGTTCTATCGATAATTTGTGGAAAGTATTAAATCTGTTAGACTACAGAAAATAATTTTTTTTTTTTTTTTTTTTTTTTTTTTTTTTTTTTTTTTTTTTTTTTTTTTTTTTTTTTTTTGCGGCACCAGGGATATTGAACCTCACAACCTCGCGCCTGTCAGACAGGCGCGTAAGCTGCTGAGCCAAACTCCCGGCCCTGGTTTTTTGAGGCAGGGTCGCACTGTGTAGCTCAGGCCAGCCTTGCGCTCGCGTGTAGCCCAAGCTGACCTCGAACTCACAATGCTCCTCCTACCTCAGCCTCCCGAGTGCTGGGATTAAAGGCATGCGCCACCACCCCCGGCCCAGAAAATAATTTAAAACAGTAAGCAAGTAAACACCATAGCAGTGCAAAGTATTATTATTTTTTATTACTAGGCAAAAACAAAAAAAAACAAAAAAAACCCGATCAGTTGAGTTTGGGCCAGTGGTCCACTTCTGGCCCAATTTCCCACTCATAATTTACATATATCATGTACTAGTCTTTCACAGAATTAACCTCAACTGTAATTTTATTTATTTATTTATTTATTTATTTATTTATTTATTTTTTGGTACCAGGGATCGAACTCACAACCTCACACCTGTCAGGCAGTGCTTAAGCCCCTGAGCTAAATCCTCGGCCGTATTTTTTTGAGACAGGGTCTCACTGTGTAGTTCAGGCTGGCCTTGAACTCATTTTGTAGCCCAGGCTGGTCTTGATCTCACAATGATCCTCCTGCCTCAGCCTCCTGAGTGCTGGGGTTAAAAGTGTGCGCCACCATGCCTGGCTCCTCAACTGTAATAATTGAAAGTTAGGCATGGTGGCACACTGTTGTAATCCCAGCACTCTGGGAGGGCAAGGCAGGAGGATCACAAATCAAAGCCCAGTCTTAGCAACTTATTGAGACCCATGTCAAAAGTAAAAGAAAAAAAAAAGAAAAGAAAAGAAAAAGAAAAAGAAAAAAGAAAAAAGGGAGGCTGGGGATGCAGCTCAACGAAAAAGCCTGAGTTCAATCCCCAGTATCACCAAAAAACAAACAAACAAACAAACAAACAAAAAAACACAAAACAAAACATTCTTTCTGACTGAAGACTAGAATTCAGGAGGTTCATAGTTTAAATTTTTTTTTTTTTTTTTTTTTTTTTTTTTTGTGGCACCAGGTATCAAACTCACAACCTCGTGCCTGTCAGGCAGACACTTAAACTGCTGAGCCAAACTCTCAGCCCTAGTTTTTTTGAGACAGGGTTACACTATGTAGTTCAGGCCGGCCTTGCACTCACATTGTAGCCCAAGCTGGTCTTGAACTCACAATGCTCCTCCTACTTCAGCCTCCAGAGTGCTGGGATTAAAGGCGTGTGCCACCATGCCTGGCTAGTTTAAATCTTAAACATCCTCCAAAAGTCTAATGTTTAGGAGTAGGGATTTTGTAAGGTGACTGTATTATGGAAGTACTATACTCATCAATGGATTAGTCCATTGATAAGTTTATAGCTGACTATGCTGTTCAAAAGTAAGGCCTGATAAGAAGAGTCTACTAAGCCGGGCGTGGTGGCGCACGCCTTTAATCCCAGCACTCGGGAGGCTGAGGTAGGCGGAGCGTTGTGAGTTCGAGGCCGGCTTGGGCTACAACGCGAGCGTAAGGCCGGTCTGAGCTACATAGTGCGACCCTGCCTCAAAAAACCAGGGCCGGGAGTTTGGCTCAGTTCCTTAAGCGCCTGCCCTGGCAGGCGCGAGG
>RJWM01032797.1:0-21186 GCA_004363535.1 Dasyprocta punctata | reverse complement strand
AAAAAAAGGAAATTAAAATACAAATTTTAGATGACTGGAAAACCTGCAGTGGGTTTGTTTTAGGATCACCTCCTAAGTTCAGGGTAGATCTGATACAGCTAAATGAAGATAGTGGCAGTGTGGCTAAAGAGTCAGTGTGTGGATCTGAGTTACTGATCCAGAGTGGGCACCTCTTGAGGACAACTGTGATGAGAAGAAATGCAAAGATCATTCCTGGATTTTGGCGGCCATGGCTGGTGGCATTGTGGCTTAGAGACAGAGTGGGGAACGATGAAGGGATGGTTATAACCAGCACTGCCACTGCACTGGCTATCACTTTTCTTTATCCACTCACCTGTTGAGAGACAGAGAGGCCACCTCCGGGATTTCCTGCCCGGAGCCCCTTTCACAGAGCCAGGACAGCAGGGCTGGGCTGGGCGAGGTGTTTCTAGGCAAGCTGGAGCCAGGCTACCAGTGTGGGTGCTTTCTGCCCCCCAGTGGTGCATGGCGGGCATCGCGCCAACCTGGGGAGTTGGGTGTGGGGCGGGGCTGCAAACAGAGCCCTGGTGAAGGAGCTGAGGGCCTTTCGAGGTCCCAGAGACGCCATGGTAGAAGCTGGAGACATCAGCGCTTTTCCTTAACAGTCCTGACCAGGCTACATTAACTTTTTTTCGCCTTGGGATGGAACTTTGGGCTTTCGCCTATTACAGAAGCACTCTCTACCCCCAGCCCTTTTGATTTTTTTAAAACAGGGGTCTGGCTAAATTATCAAAGGTGCGATCCTCTTGCCTCAGCGTCCTAAACAGCTGGGATTCCAGGTGTGAGTCAATAGTGCCCGGCAATTTAATGGTAAAAGTAACACTGGCAAAAATGTTTATGGCAAGAGCAAGAAATCACAGAGCCTTCATGCTACGCACCAAGTGTTTTCATGTTTATTGCTTCGTGGTCCTGCGGCTCAGTACCTTTGCTTTTCATTTCACATCATTCCAAACAACAGGAACAGTGGTTCCCATTGCAGGAAGCAGCATTTCTGTGGGGACCTTGCTGGGATCACCTCAAAGGCTTCCAGGTACAGAGGCAGAGGCAAGGGGGTTGCTTGCGTATCGGGGACCTGGCCTAGATCCCCAAATCTCCCAAACGAGTGTACAGCAAAGGCTTAAAATAAATGAGACCAGTGGTATGATTTTAGGGCTCCAGGAGGATCAAAACCCTCTGCAAAGTTTGGGGACTCTGGTGGCTAAGACAGAGGGTGTCTCTGGGCGGCCCGTATTTATTTAGTTTTCATACAAGGAAAGAGTTAGAGTGGAAAAGGCAGGAAACTGAACAGACCCTGGGAGTGGTTCAAGGACTTTTCTAAGTAACAAATTATGTTAATTTAGGAGAAGTATCTTAGGAGGAGATCTCCATGTTGCATTTCACTACAGGAGGGAAATGCCTGCAGCTACAGTCTGTTTAGTTCATTGGAGCCAGGTGTCCTCAGCTGTGACCTTATCTTGCCCTTTGAGGCGTCTCATTGTTCTCAGGTCGCCCATGCCGTGGCCCATGCTGCAGCCCCACCTGTGTCTTCAATTTCCAGTTCCGAGGGCTCCCAACACTTGGGGGTAAAGGTGTGGAGCCCCGGGCATGACCAGGCGTGAGGTCCCTGCAGACACTACTGCCCGAGACGCAGGGCTGGTTTGTCGCTAACTGGGTCCCCAGAGAACATGACTGAGGAACAGGGGATGACGCTGAAGGTCCAGGTTTCTTTCTGTTCCCTTCTCTGAGCTTCTGAGACAAAGGTCCAGGGACCTCTCCACGGTCTCCCCAGCCCCAGATCAGGAAAAAGAACGTAAAAATGGCCAACAAAACCTTCATTCCAAACAAATACTGTACACTACTGTCCCAGTCTCTGGCTTACACAGTCGCTCCTGAACAGGACACCAGCGGCCAGTGGTCTGGGACCATAGTGAGACACTTCCCTCCAGAGAAGGTTGCTCGCCCACCCCCTGCCCCCACCCCCAGCCCCGAATTGTCATGGTGTCAGCTGTGCCACCCAGCTGGAGACACTTCAGGTTGACAGTGGGGTGGGGGAAGTGGAACCTGCCTACATTATTTTGGAGTCAACACTTTTGGTGCCTGGACTCCAGTAACATTTAAAAAGTGGCTGACAGACAACCAGAAGCAGGGAGGCACATCTTTGCACATGGGAAGGGGACAACAGCTGCAGGCAGGGAGGGGAAGGGGTTGTAAGTAGAACAGAGAAGTGTCGTGGGCCCGGCCCACCTCCCCACCATGAATGTGACCAGCAGGTACTGCACAGGAGCTACGAATTTTTAAAGTGGCCTTTGAATAAAATTGAAACAGCAGCAAACAGGAAAGAGAATGCTGTTCTAGGGGAAGGGTGTGAGTACCCACAGAGGCTGGTCTGTGACCCAGCTGGGCCTGGAGCCTGGACCACTGCCCAGAATCCCTTCAGGCCCCTGCGGGGTCCCCATCCACAGACTGCCTTGGAGGTGGGATGAGGCAATGCAGCAACCAGGTTGAGGATGACTGGGCGAGGAGATCTAGCAAAGCAGAGGGACCAGGCAAAGTGTTGCAATGCCAGCACTCAGGAGGCTGAGGCAGGAAGATTGCTGTGAGTTTGAGGCCAGCCTGGGGCTACACAGTGAGTTCAAGGCTAGCCCAAACCACACAGTGAGACTCTCCCAAAAAGAGAGAAGCACATAGGCCTAGGTTTCAACTTTAAGACCTTCAGCAACCCGTCCTGAACCTGCCAGACAAGGTACCTCTCGTAGCCTTGAGCCAAGCCACTTGCTTCTTTAACATCAGTAATCAGCATTCACTATGGAAAAATGCCACATCGCTCTTTATTGACTGCCGGCGCCAGCGCCAGCCCAGTGCCAGCCCCTTCTCTCCAGCCACGGGGCTCACAGGCGAAGGCCTCCGTCACCCAGCTGAGACGCGGTGGAAGGCAGCACCCACCTCGGTGCCAGGGCTGCGGGCTCAGGTCTCCTCGAACTCCTGCTCACAGTACCCGACGCTGATGGGCTCAGCCTGGACGCCCCGCCTGCAGAGGATGCGGGGAGGGGGGCGCCGGTCTCAGACCCCACAGCGCTACCTCTACAGCACTCTCACTCCCTTCCCCACTCCCGGACCCTCACACTGCCTCTGCGCACAAAAAGGACTTGAGGAGACTCACTGGGGGACCCCCTGTACTTCTGTGCTGCCTATCTCCAAGCCCCAAATAACAATGTTAGTAGAGGCAGAAGCCCAACAGCTGCCCAGTAATTTGGATTTACACAGCCATCTGTTGTGGGTTTTCCATTTTTTGTTTATGTTTTTGAAACAGGGTCTCGCTATATAGTCCAGGCTGGCCTTGTGGCAATCTTCCTGCCTCAGCCTCACAAGTGCTGGGATTATAGGAGTCTGACATGCCATGCCCAGCTTCAGTTGCTTTTTATTTTTTGGGGGGGGGCTTTTTGCTTGTTTTGTTTTTTTGAGACACAGTCTCGCTGTATAGTTCAGGCTGTTCTTAAACTCACTATGTAACTCAGGTTGACCTCGAACTCGTGGCAATCCTGCCTCGGCCACCAAGCCCAGCTGCAGTCATTTATTTTTAAAATGGGAATGCGCTGGGGCTATAGCTCAGTGGTGAAACACTTGCTTGGCATATGGGAGGCCCTGAGTTCAATCCCCAGCACCACAAAAAAAATAAAATAGGGATAAAGTTTGCCTCCCAAAAGGGCTGTGGTGTGACCCAGTGAGACAGTGCCTGTGACGGCCCGAGCCCATGCCATTCATCTCTGTCTCAGCAAAGGGTCCCAGCCTGGCCCTGCCCCGTTCTCGGAGGGAGACCCACAGCCTGGTCACCTCAACAACTCGCAGCGGAAGTGCAACAGGCGTGTTTCAGCGAAGTCCAGGTCGGTGGTCAGATTGCTGCTCCATAGCCTCTCGGCAACCACCCCTCCCCTGGGCCTGGGGAAAACAAGAGAGGAGCAGGCTGAGCCCCGTGCTCTCTGCAGGGGTGCCAGACACCCACATTCCTTGGGGTGGGTCCTGCACCAGCTCAGGGCCCAGGGGTGCGCTTGACACCCTGCACCCAGCTGCAGGGCTCCCAGGCAGTTCTGGGGTTCTGCTCCCTTTTGTTAAAATGTGGAGATGCGGAGCTCAACCTTCATTCTCTCCCAAGACATGGGACAAGAGTAAGCTTTATAGGCACCAGTAACCCAGGTTGGCCTCAAACTGTCAGCGATCCTCCTGCCTCAGCCTCCCAAGTATTGGGATTACAGTCATGCACCACCACACCCAGCTACCAGATGGTTTTATGTAAACTCAGGACCCTGACCATGCTCTGGGAGGCTGCCAAAGGAGAGAGGAATCTCCCAGAAACCCCAGGTTGGGTCCTGGATCCTGAGCAAGGCACTGGTGTGGCCCAGGCTGTCCTATCTGTTCATGATGTAGGGTGACAAGAGTCACTCTACACAGCCACTGGGCTGGAGGGACAGATACAGGAACCACGAGGTAGCTGAGTGTTCCATGCAGACCGAGGGAGGGCACAGGTCTGGAGGTGGCAGACGAGAGTGGGTCTGTAGGGGGGCCCAGCCCTCAAACCCAACCCTCCAGCTCCCCCCAAAGCCCCTTACCAGAGCCTGGGGACCAGGTTTGTGCTGTCCACCCACTCGCCCCACATGCAGGCCTCTCCCCCAATCACCAGCGCCTTCTGCTCGGGGGAACCTGCGGGAAATGATGAGTTGGTGAGGGGGGCAGAGGACTCAGAGTCCCCTCCGATCACCCTCCCATGTGGCCCCCCTCTCCAGCTGGGTCACCCCACTTCCTAACCTACCACGTCTGCCCCAGACCCCTGCCTCCCACCCTGGGTCCTGCCTGGGCTCTCTGGGCAGCAAGGACAGTGCCGGCATCACCTTCAAAGTCCAGGGGCTCGACCTTGTACAAGTCCTTCCAGTCGGGGCCGTAGGTGATGTGGTTCAGGTACCAGGGTGCCGACAGCAGGACCCGGAAGCCGGCCTTGGTGACCAATTCCACCTCCTCCATGTAGGTGACTGGCTTCTTGTCCCGCCACACCTGGACGATCGTGTCCGGCCGAACCTGTCCCAAGAGGTTGGAAGGTAGCAATGGCAGAGAGCTGAGGGGAATCCTGAGCCTCGCTCTTCTGCAGCAACCAGGGCCAAGGGGTGAGGGCTCCCTGCTTCCCGGCAGCACAGGTGTCACTGGGCCTGGTAAGCAGTGAGTCCAGGGTCCAGGGGCCACTGTGTGCAAGAATCTCAGACGCTTCTCACTGCGGGACAAGGAGCGAGGGTCCCCCTATCAACAGGGAGAAGGAGACAATGGCCCTGTTCCATGGGACCCAGATGCCCCAAATTGGGCAGGAAAGTCATGTTAACCTGAGGGTCCCAAGGAGAAACTATGATCAGTTGTATTGTAAGAGACTCTTGACACCCAAACTTGGGGCTTGCACCTCTTGGGGTCTCTCTAAAAGGGAAATGAGAGATGGTCCCAGTGCTCTGACTGTTAAAGCCAGTCAAGTGCAGCCCAGCACCCAGGAGGCTGAGGCAGGAGGATCGCTTCAAGCTCAAGGCCAACCTGAGCTACATAGTGAGGTTCAAGGTCAGCCCAAACTATACAGGGAGGCCCTGTCTCAAAAAAACTCAAAAACTAATTTAATAAATAAACAAAATGGAGCCGGGCACGGTGGCGCATGCCTTTAATCCCAGCACTCAGGAGGCTGAAGTAGTAGGATCATTGTGAGTTCGAGACCAGCCTGGGCTGCAAAGTGAGTTCAAGACCAGCCTGAACTTCATAGTGAGACCCTGTCTCAAAAAACAGGGCTGGGGATTTAGCTTACTGGCCTAAGCGCCTGCCTGGCAGTGAGCTCGATCCCCGGCACCCAAAAAAATAATAATAAATTTTAAAAATAAAAATAAATAAATAAAATGCAAACTAATAAAGCTGGAGGGTAGGGGAGACAGGAGGAGGCTCCCCAGGGGCTCCTTATCTTCCCTGTCCCAGGCTTACCTTGACTTTGTTGTCAAACACCTCCTGCCACACCACGTAGCCCTTGCCATAGCCAGAGACAATGTCCAGCAGCCTGGTGAGGACAGGAGTGGCAGGCTGTGGGCTCGGGGCCTGGCACTGGCCTCTCCCAGATCAGGCAATGCCTTCCCTCCGCCTGGGACCCATTTGGTGTGCACCAAGGGAGCCTTCGGGGCCTGGAATGGTCAAACAGGATCCCCCTGAGAAGGTACCCTCACCCCGCTTCCTCACATCTGGATGTAGAAGGACTCCAGCTGCCGGAAGTCGTCAAAGCCCTTCTTCTTCATGAACACCTCGATATCTGGGTTGGACTTCCTGAGCACCAAGAGAAAATGACGATTAACCCCTTCTGCATCCTGAAAGCCTGCAGCTCGCACAGATTAGTCCCTGACCTCCTGCAACTGCCCTTGTCACCAAGAAAACAAACAAAAACAGTCATATGTGGTGGCCCACACCTGTAATCCCAGTGTTTGAGAGGCTGAGGCAGGAAGATAGCCATGAGTACAAGACTAGCCTAAGCTACAGAGCAAGATCCTGTCTCAGAAAACAAAACAAAACACGCCCCCCCCCCAAAAAAAACAAACCCAGAACCCACTGTGGAACTTAGAAAGCCTATGCATGGGAGGCGTGGCCAAGCCAAGCCAAGCCAAGCGACATGAAGCAATACATTTGCCACTGACAGAGTTAAGAAAGGGAGATCTGGACCTGGTGAGTCTGAGGCCCCAACTTGCAAGGAGACAGTGCCCCCGCCCTCTCTGCTCCACCTCAGGCCCCTGCACACTGGACACTGCCTTCCCTCCCCGCCGTGCTGGCTGACGCGCCCTCTGCCAACTGCTGACGACCCCGAGCCCACAGCATCTGCGCCCCCGTGCTCCTGGCATGTCTTCCTCTGCCCACGTCCCCAGAGCCAACGCTGGCTCCCGCTCCTCCCCAAGGACCCCCTTGGCTTCCGCTGAGTGCCCCAGATCTGAGGGTTGAGCCTTTTTGATTTAATATTCATTAGACACTGTCATTGCTTCATCTTCAATTCTGGGCTTGACTCTTTGATCAGACTATTTTAAGCCTTCATAAGCAAGGATTCTTTTTCTCTATCCTGGATTTTTCCAAGACGATTCTGCCCTCCAAGCTACTTTCTCTATAAATATCTCCAGGCTTCAGAAGAGCAAGAGACATGACAGCCTTGCTGAAATCAGGCGTGATTTCAGGGCCGACATCTTTAAAGTCTACAAGTTATTTCCAAAGCAGAGCCAGTCAGGCATCCCCCAGAGAACCCTCCACCTGGAGGGAATAATTAATTCATCAGTCCGGGGTACAGGGGGATCAAAGGTCTCATACCAGCAGGTGAAATCCACCTCGTCTCCTCCAAGATGAAGGTAAAAATCCGGGAAGACAGAGCTGATCTCCAAGAAGAATGAGCTCATGAACTCGTAAGTACTGTTCAGAATGGGATTCACTGGTCCAAATTCGCCAGAGGGCTGAGACCCAGAGTAGCAAGGAGTCAGCAACCCAGGGATACCTACATCAAGAAGAGCCACGTGTCACAGATACCCAGGCTTCCTGTGCAGTGCTACATGTAAGGATGTCAAGTGATGCAAATGAGATAATTGTATCCATAAACATCACACACATGCCCAGGTATGGTGATGCACGCCTGTTATCCCAGTACTCAGGAGGCTGACACAGGAGAATCGCAGTTAGTTTGAGGACAGCCTAGGATACGTAATGAGTTCAAGGCCAGTCTGCACTACATAGCAAGATGCTACTTCAAAAAACAAAACAAGCCAGGCATGGTGGTACATGTTTATCATCCTAGCACTAGTGAGTTAGAAGCTAGCATGGACTATATGGCCAAACCCTGTCACAAAACAAAACAATACAAAGCAAAACATCATATGCTTGTAGGTAAGCACGCCAGGTACTAACCAGCACTGGTCACCACCTGTTTAGTCACCATCAGAGAAACACATTGGCAGAGACTGGTCACAGCCAGGCGGCACATACTCTTCACACCCTGCTTCGAGGGAAGTTACCCTGCTTCCAAAGGCTGCCCTCCTCCAATAGCCTTGAAGCAGAGAGACTCACTGAGCCAAAGTCACACGACATTTCCTTCCGCCTCACCGTCACCCAGAAGCTCCACATCCCTAGGCCTGGGCCTGGAGCCTTCTTCCCTCCTGAGGATGAGGCCAGGCAGATGCCTCTTTCAATATATATTTTTGGTTTTTGAGATAGGGTCTCGCTAAGTAGTCTAGGCTGGCCTTTGAACTCTCTATGTGGACTAAGCTAGCCTCAAACACACAGTGATTCTCCTGCCTCAGCCTTCGACATGAGTTTCAGTTTGGGGGACTCACACTGGGACCTGGAGTGTACAGACTGTCCCTGAGCTTCCTTTAGATTTTTCCTTAGGGGTCAGATTTCTTGGCATCCATGCTAGGGCATGGCAATGTGGACCACTGAGACTTGGCACAGTTCACCCACTGAAATTAAAAGTGGCCTTCTTAGCACAGCATGGCAGTGCATGCCTATGATGATCCCAGCACTTGGCAGGCTGAGGCAGGAGGATCACCAGGAGTTCAAGGCCAGCCTGGGTTACATGAGAGATTCTATCTTCAAAAACAGGGATGGGCCCTCCTTGGTAACAGTAATTGTTTCTGTCTTAATTCCTAGGCAGGAAACATGGGTGGAAGACATTCTTCCCCAGACCAATGCTGGAGACACCAGCTGCTAGAGCCAATGTCCTGAAGCCCCCACCTGAGGGCCATCAGCGGCCCCGTGACCCCAAGAACAACTCTTACCAGGTCCCCAGGACAGCGTATGGCCAGGGGTGTCAAACTCTGCCAGCACACGGATCCCCCGCAGTCGCGCATACTCAATGACTTCCTTGACGTCCTGTGCTGTGTAGATGTGGGTGACAGGGTTGTAGGACCCCTGGAAGGCACAAGACAACCTTCATACTCATTTCCTACAGGCTGTCAGAGTAGAAGTCACTCAAGATATCCCTAGGACTTGTCAGGAACCAGAACATCTGTCCACAGTCCTTGGGAATAAGGGATTGTATTCAAGGGGTTTTACCATAATTTTTATTTGGTTTTAGTTTTTTTGAGACAGGGTATTGCTATATAGTTAAGGCTGGCTTCAAACCCATGGCGATCCTCCTGCCTCAGCCTCCCGAGTACTGGGATTACAGGTATGCACCCCCCCACCCCCGGTTTAGGATTTTTATCATAATGTCTCACCAATTATCACATCTACTGTTTAATCTGAGCATCAGAAAGCCCCACTGAGATCAAACAAACCCGAGTGATGCCCACTTGATAGACGCTCTACAGATCAAATGAGACCAAGGGGTGCCATCTCCCACAGGTCACAAAGGAAACTGACGGCACAGCTCAGGCTTGAACCCTGTCCTCCCCTTCATCAGGGCTCTTGTGAGGTCGGGAGCTGCTGTTCTTACCAGCAGGGCCCTCACAGGCATGGCCCATGGAGCCGTGAGCTCAGGCTGGGTGACTTCGTGCCATACCTTTCTGGCGAGCTCAGGGAAGGTGATGCTGTCATACGGGAAGGAGGGGTCGTCCACCAGGTGCCAGTGGAACACGTTCAGTTTGTTGTATGCCATGACGTCCTGCGACAGAGCACAGCTGGTGACCTCCCTGGCGCACAGTCCCAATCAGCCCATCTCCAGCGCACGCCCCTCCTGCCGCCCACCCGCGGCCGCGGTACGAAACAACTGCACTCATCTCACGAGGGTGGCGCGTGTGCGCATAACGCGCCTTTTCCTTCTTCACCCCTCCTCCATCTCTTGGTTGCCTTCCCTTTTGCAAAAGTTCAATCTTGGGAGCCGGGCGTGGTGGCGCACACCTTTAATCCCAGCACTCGGGAGGCTGAGGTAGGTGGAGCGTTGTGAGTTCAAGGCCGGCTTGGGCTACAACGCGAGCACAAGGCTGGCCTGAGCTACATAGTGCGACCCTGCCTCAAAAAACCAGGGCCGGGAGTTTGGCTCAGTGCCTCAAGCGCCTGCGTGCCTTAAGCGCCTCCCCTGGTAGGCGCAAGGTTGTGAGTTCAATCCCCGGTGCCACAAAAAAAAAAAAAAGTTCAATCTCCCTGTTTCCCATTAACCTTCTTTTTGCTCTCTAATGATATTCTGGGTTTTTCACCTAACAGAAACCACGCTGATGTTTAAACGTGTGCATCTGATTGATTTGACTTAACCTTACAATCTCCAGGTGCAACCGTTTTCCTACAAATGACTCAAGGTTCTCTTTCCTGACCGCTGAGCAGGACTGCATTGCGTGTCAGTACCACACCTCCTTTATGCACTCGTCTGTTAGTGGACACACAGGTTGCTTCCAAGACCCAGCTGTCACGAGTTGTGCTGCTAGGACACCCGTGTGCATGGATCACTGTACTATGATGTCTTTAGCTCTCTTGGGAAGACACCTAGAAGGGGAATAGCTGGGTTGGCATTGTCTCTTTCTGAGATGCATTCCAGCCACACCGAGAGGAAGGCTGCAAATCCTACACTGCCCTGTTGCCTTTCAAAGTCCCCTAATGGTCTACAGACCCACGCTTCTCCTGCCCTTCCTGCTGGGTTATCTGGCCAGTGTTCATTCCCACCGAAGCCTGCTGGTGATACCCCTGCCCATCACTCATAAATCCCAGAAGCCCGGGCTGATACTGTGTCAATGCCTTTGGTGCCACAGAGGAGCAAAGGAGAAGGTGCGGCTGGTGACCTGGATCGGCCACCATCACCTAGGCCTCTGCATCAAACCCAACAACGGCCCATCCTGTGACCTCATCCTGACTCAGCTCACTTTGCTCTGCCTGGTGAGTGAGGACAATTCCCCAAATCACATCTGCATCCCTGGGGTCAGCCTGAACACTGGTCCACAGTAACCAGCGGTGTAGATTTAAATTGCTGCTGTTTTGTTTTCTTTTGTTTTTGGACACAGGGTCTCGCTGTGCAGTTCAGACTGGCCTTGAACTCACTGTGTAGCCCAGGCTGGCCTCAAACTTGCAGCGATCTTCTTGCCTCAGCCTCCTGAGTGCTGGGATTACAGTGTTGCTCAGCCCATTCTTGTTTGTAGACAGGGTCTCTTTTTGTAGTTCAGGCTGGGCTGAAACCCAGGGGCCCCCAGGACTACAACCCTCTTCTCTTTAGGAAGGTGGAACTTCATCCAGCCTGGCCCATCCCCCAGAACCGGCGTGAGAAGGCCCCAAGGCCAGGTACCAGTGTGTCCAGGATGCTGGACAGCGGCAGGTAATGGCGCGACGTGTCCAGCAGCAAGCCCCGGTGGGGGAAGCGCGGGAAGTCCTCGATGCTGGTCTTGTTGATGAAGAACTGTGCGGACCAAACACCAATTAGGTCAGGACTCACAGGAGCTTACTGGGGGGCTCAGGAAGGACGAGAACTCTGCCAGGATCCCTGCAAAGCCAGTCTCTCTGTGACCATTCTGCTGGGGACCTTTGTCCCCAAACACCCCCTGCCTCCCAAACACCTCTACCTCAAAGACCATCACCAGCCACCTGCCAGAGGGAAAGTGTCCCCGGATGGCCAAACGCGACACTCCCCTAGTCCCAGGACTGTGGGCCTCCCTGCTGGCAGGTTTCTGTTCTTCGAGGGTATGTGGCATCAAGGGCACTACAAAGTGACAAGTCACGCTACAGTCCAAATCCCAAATCTGCCACGCCAGTCCTCCACCATGTCTCCCCCCATCCTCCTGGTGGGTCAGCTAAGGCCATCAGGACCCATCTAAAACAGAACAGGACTCTTCCAGGGTCTCTGCACTTTCCGGGACTCTGGGGAAACCCCGTAGCCTGGCCCCCACTCTTGAAGGTCCACACTCACTGTGCCCTCTGCAGAGGTCCACACAAGCTGGCTGAACGTCTCCAGACCTGCAGAGCAGTGAGGCAGAGCGAAGACTCAGGAGTGAGCCCAAGAAGGATCCAGTCAGGTGTGGTGGCACACACCTGGAATCCCAGCCCTTGAGAGGCTGACGCAGGAGGATCTCTGCGAGCCAAGACCAGCCTGGGTTACACAGTGAGTCCAAAGCCAGCCTGGACTACACGGCGAGACCCTGCCTCAGACAACAAAAAATAAATTAAAAACTAAGGTGACGAATTCTTTGAGAATTCCCCTTATCGGCAAAGATTTTATAAAAAATTGTAGATATGCTTGTTTAAATAAGTATATGTATGATTTTTTTGTTTCGGTACTGGAGACCAAACCTGGGACCTTGCACTAAGCTGCATCTCTAACCCTTTTTTGAGACAGGGTCTCACTAAATTGAACTCACCGTATAGCCCAGGCTAGCCTCAAACTTGCAATCCTCCTGTCTCAGTGTCCCAAGTAGCTGGGATTATAGGAGTGCACTATTTTAGCTTGGCTAAGTCTCTACACAGAGAACAAATACCTTTTCAGTAAACTAAAACGAAGGGCAGGGACTCGTTATTTGTAGGCTGGTAACCTCCTTTTCTTCAGAAATGACATAGTTCTACATATTTTACAATTTCCTTTTTTGTTTTGTTTTGTTTTTTGTTTTTTGAGACAGGGCCTCATTATGCAGCCCAGGCTGGCCTTGAACTTGCAGCAATCCTCTTGCCTCAGCCCCCACAGTGCTGGGATTATAGGCGTGTGGCATCATGCCGGGCTTTAGTCTTGCTTTTTAGACTCTTTCCAATTGCATGTCTCAGGTGACAGCAGGGTAGGCAGTGCTGTGACAGTGTCACCCCGGCCCTAGCTGCTGTCCTGTGAAGACTCCTCCGTAGCACCCTGGGTGCTGCTGCCTGCTGCACAGGGCGGAGCCCGTCCACCTCCAGGCCCAGCTCGAGGACACAGGAAAGTGGCCTTGGCACGGAGCCCTTGCTGTGCCCGTCCTGCCCCCACCACGCCAGCCTCCCCCTTCCCAGCCCTGCCCTCCCCTTCGGCCCCAGTACCTCGGAGGGCTCCCCAGATGGTGTCCGCAGCCAGCAGACACTGGTCATCATCTATGGTCAGGGTGTCTGAAACAACCAAAGCCACCGCACCGGTTAAGGTATTCCGTGCTGCAGCTGCAGGGCAGATATCCTCCGCGGACACTGGCGGGCGGGACTTACAGTTCTCCAAGGATTCCAACGTGGGAAACTCGTTGCAGCCTTCGGTGACCACAGAGACAAACAACACGTCCTTCGACACATGGCGCTGTCCTGCAGGGACAGTGTAAACTCAGTGTGACCCATCTGCCACCAGGAGCCAAGGGCAGAACCAAGGCTGGCTTCAGGGACACGCCGTGCTGGAAGGGACGGGAGAAAGCAGCATTCACTCTGGGCACCGGCCCGCCTGGTCACGGTCAGCTTTCTTGGTGTTTGCACCTCTTGCCCGGTAACCCAGCCTGGCCCGGGTGTGACCAGAGCTCTGTATTCCTGGCCTTGCCAACTGTCCCAAGCTCCAAGATCCCAGGAGTCACTGCTCCTGGAGGGGCACTTGGGGCGCTGCTACGCCTGCTCGCGAGCTCCCGGCAGGCAAACTGTGCTAGGGCTTGGTCATTAAATACGAAGTTTATGATATCAAAATGTATGTGAATGATGTCACACTAAATGTGATCCACATCTGTCATTTTTCCCATAACCGGATTTTCCTGAGGAAGGGGATGGTTCTAAATTCTAGTGCCTATGCTTTTGCTTGTTTGTTTTTGAGATGGGGGGCGTCTCACTTTTTAGTTCAGGCTGGCCTTGAACTCACTCTGTAACCCAGGCTGGTCTCAAACTCGCAGTGATTCTCCTGCCTCAGCCTCCCATGAATACTTTTTTTTTGTACCAGGAATTTAACTCATGACCTCATGCTTGCTAGGCAGATACTGTGCCACTGGGCAATATCCCCAACCCATAAATACCTTTTTAAAAAATATATCTAGCCAGGCATGGTGGCTCACACCTGTAATCCCAGACTGGGGAGGCTGAGACAGGAGGATCACCATGAGTTCAAAACCAACCTGCGCTACATAGTGAGACCCTGTCTTGAAAACAAAACCAAGCTGGGTGTGGTGGTGCACACCTGTAATCCTAGCACTCAGGAGGCTGAGGCGGGAGGATTGCTGTGAGTTTGAGACCAGCCTGGGTTACAAAGTGAGTTCAAGTTCAGTTCAAGTTCAGTCTGAACTGCTCAAAAAGACCAAAAAAAAAAAAAAATTCTACATCTCATCCCCTCTCTGCCTCCTTGTCCATGCTGGAGCCCCAACGGTAATGTTTGGAGAGTGCATGCGTGTATCTGTGCAGGCAGCCACTAAAGAGGGCCAAAGTCATGACTTCCTGTTAATACTCTGGGCCTCAGGCTGCAATAGCAGGGATTGAACTTCTGGCCTTCACACTGAGCTACATCCCCAGCCCTTTAAAATTTTTTATCTTGAGAGAGGGTCTTGCTCAGTTATTAAATTACCCAAGTGGGGCTCCATCTTTCAACCCTCCTGCCTCAGTCTCCAGAGGACTGGAATGAGAGGTGTGCACCACCATGCCTGTGGTAGTTTTCTTTTTCTAAATCACACCTCACTGCTTCCCTCCAGGGGCAGAGAGTCACAGACTCCTCTGCAGTTCTGACGAACACAGAACAGTGCCCCGAAGGGCTGTGGCCCAGCTCCAGGAACCACCTAAGTGCAGCTGCGGACTCAGCTAGCTGAGGCCCAGGCGAAGCTGCCACTTCAACAAGCTGGAGAGGGCAGGGCAGGGCAGGGCAGGGCAGGTCTGCGGGAGCAGGCAGATCAGGAAGGACACGAGATCACCCACAGGGAAGCAAACACCCGTCTTCCACCTCTGTGCTGCCACTGTGCCCAGCGCCTATGACAGCAGGAAGTGGGCCGGGCCCGGTGCTGGGGGGTGGGTGGCCTGTTCCCACCCCACAAACTCGTGGGCATAGCTGCCAGGGCAGCAGGAAATTCCACAGCCTCAGGTGCCAGGAGCACCCACAGAGCGGTGGGCTGGGAATCAGGAGAGGCCAGTCCCATTCTGGTCGTGCTGCTGTTAACAGTGGCAATGCAGGACCAGATTCCTCTGCTAATCCCCCCTGACCCATGCACACGTGACATATTCCAGGGGTCCACTGCCTCTGCAGCTCTCTGTACCTGTCTGTGCCTTTGTTCAAACCTGGTCTTTTCTTTGGGCTCACTCAAAAGCCCATATTATTATTATTATTTTTTTAAATAAAAAAGTAGCATATACCAACTGGAAATCTCTCTCTCTTTTTTTTTTGCGGCACCGGGGATTGAACTCACAACCTCGTGCCTGTCAGACAGGTGCTTAAGTCACTGAGCCAAACCCTGGCCCTGGTTTTTTGAGGCAGGGTCGCACTGTGTAGCTCAGGCCGGCCTTACGCTCGTGTTGTAGCCCAAGCCGGCCTCAAACTCACAATGCTCCTCCTACCTCAGCCTCCCAAGTGCTGGGATTAAAGGCGTGCACCACCATTCCTGGCCCAACTGGAAATCTTATTTGTTACAGAAACAATGACAGATTTTTTTAAAAAGTGCCAAGCGTGGTGGTGCATGCCTGCAATCCCAGCACTTGGGAGGCTGAGCCAGGAGGGTTCCCTAGAATTTGAGGCTACCTAGTGAGACCTTGTCTCAAAAACCAAACAAATATTTCTGGTGCTAAGGATGGAAGGAAGCAAGGAAGGCAGAAATACTACTGGAATCTGATAACAATGGGTTGAGGAATTTAAAAACGTCCACAATCTGAGGGCTAATGAACAAGCAATTAGAATTTAGCAGTTACTACTCAAAGTAATTAACATGAAGATGTGTTTGGAACTTAAACCAACCAGCAGCTGGTAATTTTCCAGATCTCTAACCCACCTGACAAAGATAATGATGCACACCCTAAGATGGCACCTGGAAAGGATCGGAACCCCTGTGGATAAACAGACCTGACCTGGAGGTCACCTGCCACTCCTATCCTATCCAGAGGTCACCCACCACTCCTATGCTACCCTGTGATTTTGGGCGTGGTGCTGCACTCTGTGGGTTTCGGGGTGACAGCGCCCTGCAGGAGCTGTTATGATGATCAAAGACCACAGGGAACACATAGGTCCAGCCTCTCCTTCCCTCACCCATTCTACTTCCCTTTTCCTAACCAGTCAGCTTTTCCACAGCAAACCTCCACCACGTGAAGAGCCAGAGGTGCCCAGGCCAGGGCGCCTGGTCTTCAGGAGCTGCTTACAGGGGGCTGAAGGCTCTACTACCTAGTGATGCCACCTGCATAACCAGTGGGTGGCACCCACCATACAAAAGGCACAGCCCAGTCAGTCAAAGGCACAAAGCCTCTAG
This sequence comes from Dasyprocta punctata, assembly GCA_004363535.1. Lineage (NCBI taxonomy): Eukaryota > Metazoa > Chordata > Mammalia > Rodentia > Dasyproctidae > Dasyprocta > Dasyprocta punctata. Next base: position 4,894 of record RJWM01032797.1, on the reverse strand, counting down.
GACTTGTGATCAAAAAATACAGGGTGTGTTTAAATTTTTAAAAAATTATTACAGCGTTAGCCGGGCGTGGTGCCGCACGCCTTTCATCCCAGCACTCGGGAGGCTGAGGCAGGAGGATTGTTGTGAGTTTGAGACCAGTCTAGGCTACAAAGTGAGTTCAAGGGGAGCCTGAACTGCATAGTGAGACCCTGTCTCAAAAAATAGGGTTGGGGATTTAGCTGAGTGGCCTAAGCACCTGCCTGGCAGGTGTGAGGTGGTGAGTTCAATACCCGGTACCAAAATATATATATATATATATATATATATATATATATATATATTACAGTGTATAATAATTATAGGTGTAGCTGTGCCTGCCTGTGAGCCCAGCACTCAGGAGGCTGAGGCAGGAGGATCTGCTGCAAGTTCAAAGCCAGCCTGGGCTGCATAGTGAGTTCAAGGCCAGACTGAACTACATGGCCAGACCCAGTCTCAAAAAACAAACAAAAAAAACTAACTAAATAAAACTGTAAGGTCCCTGGCAAGCAGTCTTCTTTAGGAATACCCCTTGTCCTTACCTGGGCAAAGGGGTTAAAATGCAAGTAAGTGCTGCCCAAGCAGAGTGGAGAGAAGAGAAGACCATTGCTCCTCTTCCCTCCACACGCACTGGCCCTGCTTCCTTGCCTGTCATCTCCCTGTACCTTCGGGGAGATGAGTGACCTCATGTGACCCACCTCCTTTCCTGGAAATCACATGCTTCTGCTTCAAATTTGAAATTTGCAAGGCAAGGCGATCCTAAGTAGAACCCTGAAAATCTTGTTTTTTCTTGTTTCTTGAAGCAGACTGCTACCGTATAATCGAGGCTGGCCCTTCGGATGGTCCTGCCTCAGCCTCGCTAAGCGGGTGCCGTAGTTATGCACCACCACATCCAGCTCTTGGCTTCTCTTTGATGATTTTAGAAATATACAAAAACCCTGCAGCTGAGCCAGGTGTGGTGGCGCACGCCGTTAATCCCGGCACTCAGGAGGCTGAAGCAGGATGATTGTTGTGAGTTCGAGACCAGCCTGGTCTACAAAGTGAGTTCAAGGCCAGCCCTGAACTGCATAGTGAGACCCTGTCTCAAAAAATAGGGCCGGGGATTTAGCTCAGTGGCATAAGCACCCGCTAGGCAGATGCAAGGTTGTGAGTTCTGATCTCCGGTACAAAACAAACAAACAAACAAACAAAAAACTGCAGCCTTTTTTCCATGCTTTCACACAAAGGGGCCTTTGGTATCAAGGTATCCAAAATATCCAAGAAATCCTGACCAAATCTCCACTGCGTCGCCGGCATAGTCACGGAAGGCATGAGGTACTAGGGAATTCGGATTATAAGGAACCGTGTGACAGGGTCAATGGTTCAGCTACTGGTTTGACATCTGAGCCGGAACAAATGAAATACTGACGCTGGGGGCAGACCGATGCAGATCTCCTGAGAGTCTCATCGGCAGGAACGTGGCCTCCGAGGTCACTCCCAGGGCTGCGTGTGGCCTGGTCACCACCTGGTGGCCCGCACTCCCTGGCCCCAGCCCTGGGCCTTGATCTGCCGGACGCCACGCTCCCCCAGGCGCTCCGCACGGCCCTCGCTCTCCCCGCTCACGCATCCACGGGTCTGCCCTGGTCTCCCGCGCCCTGCCCGGGTCACAGCCTCAGCCGGGACCTCGGGACCTTGGCGCCCCAGGGGCCCAGGTTTTCCGGACTGTGACATCCGGATGGCCTCGGCCCTGCCGGGGACAGTTTGGCCCGAAAAGTGGTGGGGACCGCGGGCCAGAGGAGCCTGGGGAGGCCGGCACGGCCGCGCCCGCTGGGGTCAGGGCGGGGCGGCGCGACTCACCCGAGAGGCTGGGCGGCGGCCAGGGCCCGGCCCCGAAGAGTAGGCGGCGGTAGCGCGCGAAGGCGGCGTCCAGGACGTCGCAGCCGGGCTGCGCGGCGGAGCCAGAGTGGTGGCGGAAGGCGAAGGCGGCGGGGCGCAGGCAGTAGCGGCGCGGCGAGGCCTGCACGGACTGCGGCCAGGGCCATAGCGCCGCCGCCGCCCCGCACAGCGCCGCCAGCAGCAGCAGCCGCGGTGCCAGCGCGCTGCCCGCCATGGAGCTCGCGGGCCACAGCGGTCAGGTGACAACGGCGCGTCACGTGCCCGAGCCCCGGCCCGCTCCCAGGCCACGCCTGCGGGCAGGACGTTCAGCCCCGGGAGGGTGAAGCGGGGATATTACGTGTGTCCCAAGTCAGCCTGGGATACTTACTGAGCCCCTGTCTCAAAAAATAAACACCCGGGCGTGCTGGCTGGCGCCTGAAATCTCAACACTTGGGAAGCTGAGGCAGGAGGATCTTAGTAAGCTTGAGGCCGGCCTGGGTGCATAGTAAATTCAAGGCCAACCTGAACTGCATAGCAAAAACCTATCTCAAAAACACCACAAATGTGTGTACAATACGTAAGTAATAAGAGCATGCATGTATTCGTGAATGAATAACGTAAAATTAAAAGTACATGGTAAGTGAATGACTGAAGAGCCCTCAACTTGCCATGAAGCTCAGGGGCTCAGAAGTTCTAGGCCAACCTGGGCTACATTAAGACAGAGATAGACACCTGTCTGGAACTGGGAAATTTTCTTTTTTAACTCATTATGCAGCCCAGGTTGACCTTGAGCTCACAGAAATCCTCCTGCCTCAGCCTCCTGAGTGCTGGGATTACAAGTGTATGCCACTACACCATACTAAAAGGCCAATAGCTTTTACAGTGTGTCAGATCCCCATCCTCCGTGTGGCTAGCTCCAGAGTGATGCACAGAGATACTTGACTGTGAATCCTTAAATACAAGTGTCAAGACTGTGTGCTTTGCTGATTCTGGATACAGAATCTGAATCTATGGAAAAGTATCATTAAGTCCAGCTTAGTTCCCCCGTGGAAGCCAACACATCTACTTATTTCCATGTTTCCAATAACAGCTGCAAATGAGAATTCCTATCTGTTCCCAGTTGATTGCAAGACCATGAAGAAATCTTGCTTCTCCGCGTAAAGTTTAAAACAATCTAGCTGGGAGTGCAATCCCAGTACAGGTAATCTAGAGGCTGAGGCAGGAGGATTGAGTTTAAAGCCAGACTAGGCTGTGTAGTGAGATCGTGTGTCAAAAACCAAATCAAAATAAACCGAAATTGAAAATAAAACTTTATCTTCATGTATCTTAGGTACATGCTATACCAGTGGAAAGCTGGCCCGGCTGACCAAGAGAATTAACTGGGTAGTTTTGGTGGGTTGTTGTCATTGTTGTTGCTGTTGCTTTGTTTTTTGGGGACGGGATCTCACTGTATCATCCAGGCTGGCTTCCAACTCACTGTGATCCTCCTGCCTCTGCCTCTGGACTGCTGGGATTACAGGCATGCACCATCATGCCCAGCTAACTGGGTAATTTTGAACAATTCAGCGTTCATATTTTGAACATATTTAATCAAAGTCTCTGGAGGTAGAGTCCAAGATTTATATATCCAAGAAGCAGTCCTAATAATTTTTTATTTTTTTGGTACCGGGGATCGAACTCATGACCTTGTGCTTACAGGCAAGCACTTGAACCTGCTGAGCTAAATCCCTGACCGAATGCTGATAATTTTTTTTTTTTTTTTGCGGCACCGGGGATTGAACTCACAACCTCTCGCCTGCCAGGGCAGGGGCTTTAGGCACTGAGCCAAACTCCCAGCCCTGGTTTTTTGAGGCAGGGTTGCACTACGTAGCTCAGGCCGGCCTTGTGCTCGCGTTGTAGCCCAAGCCGGCCTTGAACTCACAACGCTCCGCCTACCTCAGCCTCCCGAGTGCTGGGATTAAAGGCGTGCGCCACCACGCCCGGAATCCTGATAATTTTTAAAACCTAACTCAGAGGCAAATGGATTGGATTTCTAAAAGACCAGTTTAAATACACAATTTTACTAACTCCTAACAATGTAAAGAACAGTGTATCTTTTGAGTTTTGTGTTGTGTTGTGTTTTGTTTTGTTTTATACTAAAAATCAAACTCACGAGCTCAAACTTGCCAGGCAGGCACTGTGCTGCTGAGCTAAATCCCCAGGCCTAAAAAAACACTGTATTAGAAATCAAGTGACTGAAAATCTAGAGCCAGCTGTGCTGGTGATCACTTTGAAGACAGGCGAGTCAGTCTACTTTGGTAAACTGACATTCTCCTAGTGATATAGGGGGAACGAAACTCCCGACCTACTTATATGTCCAGTACGAGTTCATGTTCTCTAAAATCGAAGAATGAATTTTGGGAACAATGGAGGTTAAGAACAGAAATATTTATTGAGAAAACGAAAGCTTCTGTCTGAGAGAGAGACAGAAGGGATCCCAAGTGGGTTGCCAAAGATTCTGTCTTTTCTAATGACTTATAGAGTAAAACCGTGATGGGGAAAACTGGGAACTCGAAAAGCAGATGGGTTTGAGGTGGGACAGAACTGTGGTCAACCAATAAGATTAATTGTTTAGGTAAAATTGACCAAATCAGGGACAAATGGGGAAGCAAGTCACATAGTAAGCGAGCATTCTCATGGATGGATCAGTGACTTTATGTAGGGGATTGGGATGGTAATTCCTGGCTTCTCAAGATGATCCATACCTAATCCCTAATGCTTATACTTAGGGTGTGGTTGCATTTATGTTGCTTCTGTCTTGAGATCTGGCCCACAGCAAGAGGTGTGTGTCTCATCCAAGGTCACAAGACATCTGTTTGTCTGTACCAGTTCCTTTGAGGGTCTAACCCTGTCTGACTGCCTATAATATTTCTAACTAACTCAGTTGCCTGTAATACTAGGGTGAAGCTAGGGAGTTTTGAATTCCTGTCCAGCTCTAAATCCAGTTAATAATTTCCAGTAATACTTGCTTTGCCTCTCTTTCTTT
>RJWM01032796.1:0-21181 GCA_004363535.1 Dasyprocta punctata | reverse complement strand
ATGGCCCACGTATAGCCCTGGGGTTGGCAGGTGCAGCTTAGGGCGGGAACGCGTCATCCCTAGGCGGGGTCTCTCTAATGCGGAAGCAGGATGTCGGCGCCATCTTGCCGCTCACGAAGGGCGGGGTACTCTAGCTCAGGCCTGGCCTCCTACAACAGGCCCCAATCCGGAAGCGAATGCCCGGGCCGCTCTCTACAATGCACTGCAGACAGGGACTAATAATATAAAGACCAGATATTGTCATATAAGAAATGCTACATTGCTTTTCTCTGGCCACCAGCTTGCTAGACATCAGAACAGAATTAAGATCTCGCAACTTAAAAGACAAACATGAACAAATTCTTGGTTCCCATTTACATCAGTAGAAGTTTTTGTTTTGGTTTTAGAGTAATTTGTTTATAGTCGTGTTACTTGTCTGTTGTCATACTTGTAGACTTTTGTGGCATGATTTTTTATTAATAATATATAGATTTACAATGAGGCTGTTATAATATTTATTGAAACTCAAGCAAATTAAATATTTTTAAATTCTATTTACAGAGTTAAGTCTCAAGAGTTTAGAACTGAGCCCCAATTCTTTACACAGATGGCATTTTGTTATAATAAATATTCATAAATCACACATCACTGAAAATGTATATTAATTTTCCACCAGTTAAGAGAAGCACTTCAAGGCAAACGAAAATCATTTTCAAAACAGAATTGTCTTGTATTTTATAGTCATACTTAACTCTATTGTTGACCTTGTTACTGCAAGAACTTCAGAAATGGAATCAAGTTGGGGGAGGGCTTTCTAAAACAATTTTAAATTATGAGGAAATATAGTTTGTTTAATTTCTTATGTGCTACACAAAGGGAAAACCAAAACACCATCCTCAGATGTGGTCCCAACTGTGGCCGTGAGTCACTGCCGACTGCAGTCAGGATGATAGAGGAATCTATTTATTTCAGTTCCCTGAGCTTCACACAATGAAGCCAGGCAGAAATTATGTAATTATTCCTCCTGGATGGGTCTTCTTATTGGTTTGTAATTACAAAATACTCTTCGAGGGTTTTCATATCCTGAAATTAAGTCTTCAGAGTTGCATAAAAATCATAAGGTTTGATCTCAACTTGTTTATCCTCTTTATATTTGTTTTTACCAATTAATAGCGTAGCTTCCTAGGTGGTAAAATGTCACTTCCTTGTCTTCTGGGTGACTCAGTTACTTAGACTAACTTAAATAAATCTGAAGGGAAACCTCTTATTTTCACAACAACGTGGTATATTTTTCTACTACTTATAACTGCTTCCCGGATAAATTAAATAACCTGTGTTGCTGATGCTTCATGCTCTCTAAATGTGCTCTCTTCAGTATTGTCTGTCATTTTGGGCCATTTCTCATAAATGGTAACTAATTGTCATAATTTCCTTTTATAGGAACTTTGAGGGACAGGCGCAGCTCTCTGACATAAGCAATTATTGGTGCTGGTTCCTAACCACCACCCTCCAGCTAGCACAACTGAGTCGAGCGTGTACCCTGCATGGGACCACGGGAATAGAGAGATAAATCAATGCTCAAAACTTTCACAATCTAGGTAGGACCTGTTCCTAGCTGTTCCAAAAATAGAGATGTCATACAGATCACTAACATGTGCTTAACCCCTAAAAATTTTTCTGGGATGACTACTCAGGTAATTGTCAAAAAAAATTATGGACATCATCTCCATAGAAGTCACCGTATCTTTGTAATTGTTTGTACGAGGAACTGAAAACATGCTTCAGCATAACAAGCTTGTTGTCCTAACTGGAACTATGCAATATTAATTTCCTGCAATGTGTGTTTGCACCACCAAAGTCCCTTCAGCCTTATGACACAGGACTTTCTCTATATGTTATTTAATGGACAGCAATCACAAATAAAAAGGGGACTGCAGTGAGTAGTTCAATTAAGTACATGTTAAAAAAAAAAGATGTCTAGCTGCTGTGAAATAATGCTATGCCACATACTTTGCTCGTGTCATTTCGTTTAATTCTCACAGCATCTTCTGGTGGTGGGTGTACTACACAGTCCTGTTGACAGATGAACTGCCGGCACATCCGATACATGTCACTGAGATTCACTTGGAAGTGAGCAATAATTTGGGGCTGCACAGGGAGGGACCATGGTCTCTGGAGTCGGGAAAGTCCTGGTCTGCTGACCCTCACTAGTTAAAAAATTGTGACATACAAGGCCCTTTCTTATGTGCCAGGTTTAGACATCTTCCAAGTGTGAAATCATCAATTTAATGATGATTTCTGCTCACACGGCGATTGGCACACAAGGAGCTACAGATCTCTGCTTCACACAGAGAGGAGCTTGTGAGTGGAATTGCTCAGTGGCACTGTGCGCCTGATTCGATGTTTATTGAAACAACTATTTATTGAGTTTCTACTACATGCTGGACAGTTTTATATGTATTCTCCTTTAACTTCAGGATAAAATAGATGCGGGTACCTCTTTTCAACCAACTGCAGTCACTGCCCTCCTTCATGGAATATGACAGACTCCAGCTAAGAGTTGAAACTCCCATTATTTGCAAGCACATTTTGCTCGATTACTTGGTTATGTTTACACCACGGGCCACTTGCACTGCAGTTTGTGCTGTTAATGAATACATTCCTTTCAGGGTCAGTGATCTTCTGACTGCCCTTGCAAATCACGTTGATCACTGTCTCTGTCAGACTTCTTAGTCGCAGCCAACTGAACCCAATTCTCCGTCTCTTAAGAAGTAGGTGGTTTATGGCCAGGATTCAGGGTCGCTCACACCATCACCGGGAACCTGTGCCACGTGGCTAGCAAACAAGCAGGAACCAGGAAAGCAGGAGAGCCACCGGCCGCCGCGAAGGTCACATCCCAGAGCAGCGCGTCGCTGACCGCTCTCACAGCTGCAGGCACGAGGCTCTCCATTTCCGCTCCTGATAACAAGGCTGTAGGGAGCTGGGCCCGGTTCACCTCCCAGCGCCCGGCCGCTTCCTGCCTGCCTTTCCGTGGTGCGCTAAGAGACTTCCAGAGGCCGCCCATCTGGGTGGGTGGAGGTGGTCGATTGACAGGAGGAAGCACTTTTAAGGTGTGGGTCAGAAAGCTTTGTCTTCCACTCCCGACGTCAGGACGTGCTGGAGGGTTTTCCTGTGGTGACAGAGCACCCGGGGGCGGGTCTGACTGACCGAGGCTGAGGAGATAAGGCGTGCTGTTCACCAGGAACAGCCTGGCCATGGCCTCGCCTGAGTCCCAGGTGGTGAACTTGATGCCCCGTGGTTTACGAGTTCAGCGTCTCTTAAGACTTCCCACTAGCCAGACACAAGTCGTGGCGTTTTGCAGGCCATCAAACTGCACATTCCCTCATTTAAACTCCCAGGACATCCTCCCCCATCGCTACTCCATGACACCCCCTTCTTTCTAATTCACTGAACGAACTGAAGCTCTAAGAAGAGCACTTCCTAGCCATTATTAGCACTCCCCGGCAGCCAGCGGGAGACCCGCTCTCCCGCTGGGCTGTGCCCTGCTCAGAGCTAAAGCCCCTCAAGTCCCCTGTTCCTGCCTGTGGATGAATTAACTATACTTACATCTAATGCCAATTAAATAATAATGTTGCATATCAGAGTGAACGATACTGGTTAATTAATAATAGAATAACGTTATGGTAAATTTTGTACATGCGTCATACGATGCGATACTTTTGGCACTATTTCCTCATATGATTAACTTTGATTTATAAACAGAGCACAACTTAGGAGAGCTAAGTAACTCGTCTGATGTTCCACGAATACCCAGATTTTATACCAGCTTTGCGGTGCGTGCTGTGTACAGCAGACTACGGCACCAGTATTCGGTGTGTGCGCTCATCACCTTCCACCCGCATCCCAGAAGCCGGATATGCTTTCCTCACCGGAAGCCCACACCTCTATCCTTGATGCGTCTAATCCCGGAGTTCCTGGGTACATTGTACTGACGCACTGTCCCCGCCTACAACCACTGAACACGGAGTGTCCGAAAGCACTCCAGAGAACTCCTGCCTTCCAAGTGTTTTCCCCACCTCTTTTGTGTAGCAGCAATGGTTAGCTAGCTGCACGGTATGAATGCATTCAGATGTGGGGCTCAGTATCCTCTTCCAAGAAGGGTGCTAGCAAGCTGTGTCCCATTGGAATTCCACTGTCAGGAAAATTACTCTGACCCATTGTCCTTCATGACGAGTGACCTCTCCTATTTCATGCTACAAAGTCTCTCTACAGTTGGCCTCGAATCTTTGAATCTTGCTCTCATGACCTAAGCGAAGGCCCCGGGCTGCCGCTAGTTCTCTGGCTTCTGCTTTCTTTTTTACCCTTTCTCCTTCAGCTGCGTCTGTCTGCATACGGTTCCTCGTCCCCTATCTGTGTGTGCGCTCCTGTCGCAGCCTTCTTCGCTGGGGCTGACTCCCCTGTCCGAAGGGCTCCCGGTTCCCACACCCACAGGGCTGAGTCCCCCACGTTCTCAGGGAAGCCCAGCATTTCTTCCTCTCCCGCCCGAGCTCTTGATCCTGCTTTACTGCTGTTCTGCAGCACTGGCCACTCTCTAATACGCTTGCTAATTGCCTTCTGTGTTAGCTGACTGCTCTTTCCCCCTTCCTAGACCATAAACCCCCCTTGATGTCACTTCTTTCAGGTTCACTGACACACCCTAGGTGTGCCAAACAGCCCTGGTCCCTCCCACGCCCGCATGACGTATTTGTTACATCAGCACCCATCCTGGAGTCCTCCACCCTGATCCTCTCTCTGGGACCTGCTGGTGTCTCACACAGCCCCGAGGCTCTGCCAACACCTGCATCCTCGCTGGACACACTCCCTAACAAGGATGGGGTGGAGTCACGGCCCCCTGCCCTGTGCCCAGCACAGCCAGGCAGCAGCAGGACCCACTGTCCTGCTGGGCTGCGCCCTACTCAGAGCTAAAGCCCTTCAAATCCCACCGAGGGGATGATGGGACAGCAGGCTACGTGCATTGCACATGCTCTCCAAAACCCATGGAGGATTCGTTCCTCGTTCTTGGCACTGGTTCAGTTAAACCCTAGCTGGTGGACCTGGGTTTTCTGCTCTTTTCCCTTGTGTTTTACTTCCTTCTTGATTAGGTTCTGCCTATTGTTTTGGGTCCTGCAGTCTTGCATACAAGCAACAGTAACCTCCTCAAAGAAGTGTCCTCAGTGCAGAAGCTGGAAAAAGCTCCTAGAAACCAAACTGGGTGGTTTCAGTAGCAAAACATGACTAAGTGTCACCAGAAAGGACCAAAGGACTTTGATCTCTTCTTCTTCAGCCTAATTTTGCTGTCCTATTAGAGAGCATCTTTCCAGGTATTTTCTTCCAGACAGAACGATAAAAACCTTTAATCCTATGATTCCTTTCAACATTTACACTAACAAGCCTATTAATGTTTTAAGTAGAATTCTTGGTGCCCAGAACTGACACCCTAATTGTCCATGCAATATCTTTGGTCTTCCATCTTTGTTATACTATTTATGGCATCTTTGTCTTCATAAAAACTTAATCAACTTCACAATCATTGTTCTTGCAAAGTCGTAGGCTACATGGAGTCTCTTGAGGTCACATAACACAATATTTGCTTTTTTTCCTTTTAGGATCTCCTCTCTAAAACTTGATTATGTAAGCGATCATTAACTATATATATTATAGACAATTTTTTTTTTGGTCTTCCTGCTTGAAGGAAACCACATGTATGACTGAACTTCCTGTGTTAATCTGGTTTTGTTCCATTGCGCCTCCACCATATATTTACTTTGGGTTGAAATTTAAGACGCTTCGTGGTTTTTGTCTCCAGTGCAGACTTGGAACTTCATTCATTCAGTTCTTTGTCATACGGCCTCCGAATGATTTGCTAGAAATGCAAATCCGATTATCTGATTGTCTCATCTGCACTTTGTAAAGCTCTCTCTATGATTCCTACCAGTTTTAGGGAAAAAAAAGTCCAAAAGAGTCTCCCTGGTGTATGGGCCGGGCACATAGCTCAGTGGGAGAACAGTTGCCCAAAAAACATAAAGCCCTAGGTCTGATCTTTAGCAAAACAGTTAAAAAATAAGAAAAAAAGAAAAGAAGATTTTCCGTTAGTTAGTCTTGCTTGTCATTCCAGATCTTTCTGCCATCCATATAGATGCCTGCTGTACAAAAATAGTATTTTAATATCAAGAAATTGAAATGTTTCCCTAGACATAGCTGTGGTAAGAGACATACTGTACTATGTATGATCTTGGGAATAAGACAATAAGAACTAAGCCACAACCTGTTTTTTTTTTTTTTTCAGTAAATGAAAATTTTTTTGTTGTTGTTTCTTGATCCATAGAATGTTCTCTGGATCCAAATTAGAACAATTATTTCCTCGCTTCAGGAAACTACACATCTGGGGCTATTACTGTCTATGTTGATGTTGTAAATGTAGAAAAGCAAAAGTAAAAGATCAAATACATCCTAAGATCTTGTATTCATCTCTGCTTCTCCTTCTGGTGTGTTGCTGTCAGTTTGAGGGATTTTGGAGGGGACCAGGGATGAGCTCCTGTCTGCCCAGTGCTTGCCCTTGGTGGGGTATTGAGCTGATAGGTTGCACATGTGTTATTGTACCAACTCTGAAATAAGCATTTATTTTAAATGTTAATACCTCAGATATGTCTTAAAACTCAGCAGTATCTTCTAGTTGATGAAATAGGCCTTGCTCCATCTGAGGGCCCGTTTCACTAAGTTTTACTGATCAGGAACCTATACAGCAGTGAGATCATTTTCCCCAGCTTACAATGGTAGGACCAGGATTCCAACTGAGGTCTGGACAATTTCAGAATTCCCTCACACCACCCTCCGTATTGCTTCAGAGGTGGTGCACCTTCCTGTGTTCACCGTGGTGTATTCTGGATCCCCAGTGTTCTCCAAGGGAAGAGTAGGCCAAGACAAACTACCTGCAATTAAAAGTGGCCCAGTCCCATAACGTGACCAGGCTTGAGGGAGTAGATGTCAACAGGAGAGGCCGGGTCCCCTGGTAGCCACGCTGCTGGAGGGCAGGGCACATGCATTAAAAATGAGTAGCACTGGGCAAGACTGGAAGAAGAAGGTCTAGACCGTAGTTACAGGCAGCAGAAACTTGCTGACAGGTGACGGAAGGTTGAGTACGAGGGAATGGGGTGTTTTGACAGGCAGGCAGAGCCTTTGAGGTGGAGATTTCAGCACAGGCAGTAGGAAGATGAAGACAGACAGCCTCAGCAATCTCTCTCAACAGGTCACAGGCAACAGGTCCATAGGAGGGGCTTAGCATGAACTCTTTACTCCAGCGGCAAATAGTTTGGATGGTCAGTGACCATGATTTTTCTAGGTTGGTACCTAGGACAGAATCCCAAGGCTGAGACATGCCGGGGGAGGGGAGAGTCCGCAGGCGTGTAATACACAGAAGCCCGAGTGTGTGGGGACTCCTGGTGTCCAGCCAGGCTTTGTAGAAAGAGGAGGAAGGGCGCACCAGTGGTGCTGTGCACTTCATGTGGTGAAGGTTAACGTGGGAGCTTGCAGGAGACACGAGCTGGACGCTGGCCGGGTCACTTCTGGTCGAGTAGCACTGTTCTGTGTACAGCTGAACGAAGGCATAGATACATTCCACTGCAGGCCAAAGAGCTACACGGAGGCTCATCCCTGCTAAGCCTGGTGCGAGGCCAAACATGACAAAGGAAAAACAGATGCCCCGCCCACATTCAGACCAGCTCTTCCGTCAGCATGAGCCCCGGGGGACACCACAGAGCTGCCTTGGGCCACTGAGTGACCCTCTCCACTTTCCTCTGGGACAGCCCTTCCTTTCCTGTTCTTCCTGGAATCTTGCTTAGCCCCAGAGACCCTGACCCTTACAAGGACAGGCGAAGGGGTGGCTCGGTGCCACCCGCTGCACCCCGCCTTGAATCTCTGATAATATCTCAAAGCGAGGTGCTGTGCCGGGAGGGAAGCGAGAGCGCCCAGGCCAAGCGTCTGGCCTGCAGCGATGGACACAGAGCCTGACGCTTGCTGTGGGATCAGAGTTTGAAAGCAGCGTGGGTTGCACCTCGGTAACTGAATGTGCTTGCAAAGCTGTAGGCTCTGCCTGGGATGTGATTAAAGTGTCCTAGCAGACACACACACACACACACACACACACACACACACACACACACCAAATTGAGCAGCTCTACTCTGAAAATCGGAAATCCTTGCAAATCCTCAAATCCAGTAAAGTGTAGGCAAACATTCCAAGTCTGGAAACATTGTAATCTGGAGCTCCTCTGGCCACAGGTGTTTCAAGTAAGGGAAACTTACCCTGCAAAAGTGGTAGTCGATTTTCTGTGTCACTTTGCTGGGCCCCCAGGTCCCCCAATGTTTGATCAAACACTGGGATGCGTCTGTGAGGTTATTTCTAGAGTAGAGAAATGTTTCAGTTGGTGATTTGAGTACAGAAATTTGCTTTCCCCAATCTCGCTGGTCCTCATTTCCTATGGGTTCTATTTCTCTGAAGTATCCAGAGTGATACAGCACATTTTATGAAGACAACTAGAATAAACCTATTCGGAGTACGTTCCCAGGAGGGTTGGGACTTTGCAGTGGCGGCTCCGGCGGGTTTGCAGTGAGGCGGCTCCGGCGGGGTTGCAGTGGTTGCAGTGACGGCTCCGGCGGGGGCTGCAGTGGTTGCAGTGGCGGCTCCCGCGGGGTTGCAGTGGCGGCGCCTCTCTCCACGGTGGGGCTCAGGGTTCACCTCGGCTCATCTGCAGTGCTCACGTGGGTTCTGTTCCATGCGTCCAGCTGATTGCTATTTACCTACATTGTCCTGCTTTTAAGAAAATCATGCCACAGTGTCAGATACGGTGAGGCATGTGGGTCACGAGTCTGCTTTCTTAAGAATCTTTGATAATATCTCCAAGCATTAACTATTAGCCAGGGATGGAACTTGATATATTCACTTTCAAACTAGCCAGTTCATGGTTATCATGAGAATGGAGGAGCATGGAAACTGGAATAATGCATAGCAGCCCCAGGAACGGCAAGGTTGGCGGGAGAAGCTGGCCTCTGGGCGGTAGCACAGCCGTCAGTTTGTTCCACTTTCTCTGGACCTGGCTGGACCCTCCGGGTCACATGCACTCATCCTCAGCCCTACCAGCTATCCACAGTGAGGGAACCCAGGACGAGCTGTGCCCCTGGATGCCAGCCACAGCTAGAGATGGACGTGTGTGCTGTTGAGATTGAATAATGCTTTGAGCTTAAATGCTCTCTTTTTATACCGCCCAACCCGCCTCCTTTGCTCCACCTACTTCTCCAGCACAAAAATGTGGCAGGCCACGGAGCACAAGAGGAGGAATGCAGAGATCCGTGTCAGTCTCGCTTTCCGCACCGCACTTCTTTGCCCACGTGTGTCCCTGGAGAACCCCAGACGCGCTCGTTTCTGAAGGCCGTGAGAGGTGATGACGTTTGCTCAGTAAGCATTTTTTTTTTTTTTTTACCTGGGGACAGAAAGCACACCCAGCTGGGCATGTGTATGGGACCTGGTAAAGGTTTATTCACAGAAGTGTTGGCAAGGTGAAAGCAAACGAGAAGGGGTACTAAGATGTCCAAGACCAGGAGGGGATGGTCACCACCCCGAGACCTGGAGAACAGGCATTGCGAGGGATTACGCCTGGGCACAGGGTTAGTGTGGTGGAATGTGTTCCCCACTAGAACTTCAGTGTTGAGCCAGAAGGAGCAAGAGAGGAACAGTGCTGACATCTTTCTTCTCCTGCCTTCCTGCCTGTCTCCCATTAGGCCTCCCATCAGCCCAGCTCAGACAGAGCCAGAGAGCAGGGAGGTATGGTCAGCCTGCCAAAGCCGCAGGACACTGGGGGAGGGGCTGGAGGGTGAGGACAGGAAGAGGCCGATGGAAACAGCCAACCAAGCTGTTGGACGCATCTAAATAGTTTGACTTATTGGTTTTATTAGTTATGCATTTATTGTGGAAATATTGTTTAATCAAAAACTTTATTTCTCAGTTAAAGTCTGTGTTTTGTCATGGAATTATTTTTTATTACCTGTCAGTTTCTGAGACTGGAATTGTATCTGGACTCTTCCAAACAATATTATGCACTATGGTGCTAATGAGGGGAATATCTAGTAACTCTATTTTGCCAGTGAAGTAACTGAAGTCAAAAAAAGTTAAACTGTCCCAAGTTCTAATAAGTAGGAAATGGCAGAACTGATGCTTGTCCCCGGGATTCTTGACGCTTGATCTGTTTTTATGTCCATTAATCACTGGTACACGGAATTGAATGTCCACTGCATACATGCATTTCTATAGACATCCAACTACCCATCTGCCCAGATGTTAATTCCTTCTCTAGTCTCTTTTGAAACAAGGGAATGAACCATACGTGGATACTTCTCTACCATACCCTTTATGTGACCTTAAACAAGACCCTTTACTCTTGAAGCCTTAGAATTTCATCAGAAAATGAGAGTTGGAATATTTCAATAGTTTTGAATTAATTATTTTAACCACAGTTCAATTTTGAAAATAATATCCTTGGGGTTGGGGGTACAGCTCAGAGGTAGAGTACTTGCCTTGCGTGTATTTGGCCCTGCAAAACCAAAAACAAAAGACCTACTCAGAAATCTAAGCAAAATAAATGAAATCGCCATTCTCTGGCTAAAGCCTGGAGAGAGACTTCCAGAGCAACATTTCTCGAAAGTGGTTTCCTGGATCCCAACCTGCCCGAGCCCCACCAGGTCATCAACAACTAGGTGTGTCCTAAGTACTAGGATCTGGCAGACTCTGTACGAGTGTGTGGGTTGTAATCGTTCTGCCTGCCCCGTGTGGACCACTGACCAGGATGAGCTCTTCGGCTGTGTTTTCAGCAGCAATTAATGTCAGCACACTGGCTGTCATTCCAGAAGATAAGGAAAAAGAAGATGTGTATAACTTCTTCAGTCAGTGGATTTGGGCCAGCTGTGTAATCACTAGATTTTTCTAGTTCTAAATTTATGAGAGGTTACCCACTGTGATTGTATTCTTGTGCATTTCTACTTCCAAATTATATCCTCATCCTCAAACTATTGGGGTGCTCTTTTTTTTTTTCTTCAAAATGCAACCAATAATGAGGCTCTAAAATTGTAGAGCATGTGTGTTTCTAACTCTGGGCAGAAAATGGGTTACAGTCCTTCTACCATGACCCAGATTAAAAAAAAAAGCAAGGAGAGAATTGCATTTCCACTTTTAAAAATGGTGTGTGTACTTGGCATCTGGTCACTAGAGCAGTCATATCTGCCGAATAACTGTTCTTTAACTGTTTCTATTCTGCCCTCATTATGTGGAAGGTTTCTTAGCATAGCTATTTAAGCCGTAAGTACCATGCATAGTACCGTGCACACGTAGCTGCTTATTGGATATCTTCTGGATTACTCCTTGAGGCCTCTGTGAGAGCTGTCTGGAGGCCATACTGTATCGGAAAAGAACCCTGGAGGACAACTGGGATTGGAAGGGTGGGAAATGAGTAGCGCTTCTCAAGCCGCAGAATAACACATTGAATCCAGAGGCTGAAACCTGAATTGTGTGTGGGACTGGAGAAGTTCTGTTTAAGTGCTGATTAAGGGTGAGGAAGCAAAAGCACAAAAGGTCCAGCTGGAAGAGTCGGGGGAGGCCGGGCTGAGAACGCCCATTGGCTGCCATGAATTCTGAAGGGCAGTGGAGACACTGAAGGTCACTGTGAAGGCAGCGGCTATTTAGAAAGGGATTGGAGATTAAGATTAAGGGGTTAGGGACTAAACTGAGGGCATTAAAATAGACCAGTCGATGAGGGAGGAACTAGAACAGGGAAAACACCAGAAGAAGCAGCATTCGCTGGTAATAATCCCCCCAGCGCCGCTGTCAGGCTGTGGGCTGCATAGCTGGAGACTAACCATCCATGCATGAGAAACGCAGGCCCACCCAGTGTCCACCCAAAGCCACCACATCGGGACAAGGAGGAGTCCGGCTCACCCAGTCACGGGTGGCTGAGGTCTCAGATCAGTGACACCGCGGGCATCTTCACGGAGCCCAAGGACAGTTAGTAGGACAAGGAGTCATGGGCCTCCATGAGTGAGACGTGGCGGTGCCACTAGGCCGTCGTCACAGGCAAGCTCAAACGTCTCAGCCCTCTTCTTCCTCCTCCTCACTTCTGTCTGGAAGGTGGGAAGGAGAGACGGCCAGGGATGACTCGCGAGCCACGCTTAGGGCTCTGTGAGCATCGCTGTTTCTTTTCCCTAATGGTCCCAGTCCTGTTTGCCGAAAGCACGGTCCTCTTAGATAATCAATCCTTTCCAGTTTTACAGCTTACCAAATTTACTACCACCAGCTCGGCAAATTTAAACTTGCCCATAACCTGTCTGAAACCTCCTCCTCTACCTTTAGAAATGCTTCGATCTCTGAGGAAATGTATCGTCAGACCCTCGAACGTATACGCATGATTTCACCACTAGGTCGCGTTATCCTTCAGAGCAGAGATGATATTTAGTCATCGTAGCACACTTACTGTAAGGCAGAGCCTGGGTTTGATAAAGCTGCATAAATGCTGGCTGAATAGTTGCCAAAGATTCTGAAGAAAACAGTAGCCATCTCTCCTTCACTCTGTGTTATCAGATTTTAGTTGTGGGGTTCGATTATGTTTTCCTCTTAGAAAAAATCCTGCTATCATTGCAGTAATGAATTGCATTTTTCCAGGACTAGCACTTGATAGCATTAGTATCCCTATCTCCTTGGGCTGAAAAAATAAAGTCCAATCAACTGAAACTTAGAGGCTACAAATAGATAGAGATCCTATTCTTGCACAATTCCACTCTAGGAGAGAGCTTAGTCCTATATAGCCTCTCAAACATAAGCTCAGGAAAGATAAGTTACTAGAAAGTGCTTCTAACATGGGACCCCTGGGCATGGGCCAGGGTCAGGGCTGTGTGTGGCAGGTCCCAGTGGACAAATAAATGATACCACTAAGGTGTCAGGTTGCCCCTCCAGCTCTGTTGACTGCTGCTAAGAATTGGTGCTTTTCATTGGTACCTTAGACATTTAGCCGAGGTCAGAACATTAGTCAATTCTCACAGCCAAACAGTTATTGCTGATATAAATAATTTCATCCATCGTAGCATTTCCCAAAGCTGTGGTTTCTATTGTGGGTACAAGGTAGGTCATCTGTTTTGCCTGTGCTATTGGAAACCAAGTCATGGAGAAAATTGAAACTCAAAAGAGTGCACAAAATAATGTCCCCCCCACCCCATTTCCCTGTAGACCTTTGGGTTCTAGGCCCCATTTTATTCTTCTCGTGCACTTTTAAGGTGTTTTAATGATTACTGGGGCAGGCAATGACATTTGAAGTGGCTGAACCTCAGCCAGCCAACAAAGAGATCAGATTTCTTGGTTGGAATGGGCAAACACCCATAGGAAGGTTACTGTTAAGGAAGGACCTTTCAGAGAAAAGGGATCAGACAACTACAGAAATAAAACTGAGCCTTGTCCTTAATAATAAAATCAGAGAGCAACAGCTAAGAAGACTTTCAGTCAGCAAGTTGGCAATGAGTTAGCAATGAAAGACCACAGATGACATACTCTGTACAATTCTGGAAACTTTTGCCACTTGTCTAATTTATAATTTTTATTATTCCTTGGCAGTTATCCTAGAGCGACAACTCATAAAACCAGAAAGGCTTCTGCAGGGAACTGGAAGCTGGAGGAAAATTCCCAAGAGTTGGGAAAAGCTACTTAATAATAACAGGACAAACTAAGTAAGGGGAAGAAAGAAGTGTGGGAAATAGCTGGAGGTTTTGGAAGTGGCCAGGGGACGAGCGGTGGAAATGTTCCCAAGACCGAATGCTTTCCATCTCACCGGAAGACAGCGGAGTGCAGTAGCTGGTAGCAAGGATGCTCTCTGATCCCCTTGGACTGCAAAGCATTACAGCTCCAGATTAGTAGTCAGTGCTTCTTGGTTCAGCTACTTTTCTGTTAGCCTCATCTCCTTTCCGAGAGCGTGAGAATGCATTTCATGGTTTCCAAAGGGCCCTTCATAAATTCTAAGGGATAAAGAGGGAGACATTCAGGAGCCTGGTACATTAGCATCCTTGTACCGCAGCATGAAGTCGAGGGGCTTTTAATGTGGATATTAGTTATCAAAGCTGATTACTGAAATTGCTGAGAAGCCCGTGTGCTGCCTGTAGGTCAGGAAGGCTGATGACGGCAGAGCTTTCTGCATTATAAATGAGAACGGATGCTGTCTTTGAAGGCTGTTGCTCTTTCAGGTTGCTAATTTATCTTTGTACCCCTGATTTATCCCTCTCCGCGCTCATTTGGAAGTGGTCTTCCCCTCTGCTACTATTTCTTAATGGCGTAGGTTTGGATTTACAGTGACAGGTTTGGCAAATTTAGAGCTGTAGAAAGGTGTCTTAACCTTGTTGCCGAGAGCCTTGTGGAGATGGGTAATAACATCGATTGGAATTGATAGTCCCTTGAAGAAAAATAAGTTGAAAATGTTGCCAGGGCTCCAGGGGATGACATGAACTTGATACCTTCATTTATTTTCCAGTTACGTCCTGGCTATTTCTGTCTAAATTGATAAACCGATGTATAAATTTCACTACTGGTAGTAACAGTAGCAATAACAATATTTATATAATAAATAGTGATATACCCACTGGTGTTTGGTTTCTTACAGCAGTTTTTGGTTTTGACTTAGAAGAAAATTTATTGAAAAGATATTGGGAGCTCTTGCAATCATTGGAAACCTAGAGAGGCAACCTGGGAACTTGGCAAAAAGCAAGTACACCTTAGCGCCAAAATCAGGACCCTCCAGACAAGGCTTCCAAACAGGAGTATCTGAAAATAATCACCTTGCTAGGATGGAGAGGACCTCTGTGTTTACCCTCTTCACCTCTCCAGAGCACCTGCGTTCAAAGGTGGGGCATCTTTTGGCCTAGCTGGGGTCGCGGGTGAGACTCTTGCCTGGCTACGCAGGACCCCTGATTATTTATTATATTGGCAGCCTTTCCACAAAACCGCTTAAGGGAAAAATGACATTTTTTAAAATGGAAAATGTATACTCAGCCACCAAAAAAAAAAAATCCATTATGCTTTCTTTTCCATGAAAAATGTAAAACATTATCTAACTTAAACTGTGCAACAACAGTGTAAAGTATGTAGGTGATATTAGAACTGTTTTACAGATGAAGTAATTTAGAATTCAATATAGTAGATGAAATCTCCCAAGCTCTGTAGCAATTAAGATCCAATAATATTAAGATGAAGTCTCCTGTTACATGTTTTATGTTCTCTGTCTCTCTCTGTCTCTGTCTCTCTCTGTCTCTCTCTCTCTCTCTGTGTCTCCCCCCTCCCTTTCTCTCTCTCTCTTTCTCATCTCTCTCATTCTTTGGTGCTTTAATTCCCAGTTTGATCAGAATCCTGAGGAACTTCCGTTCTTGCATCTGTTCTCTTCTCCTCTGTGTCTCACCTACCCTTCAGCATTCCTCTTGTCTTCCTTTTCTCTTCAGTTATCACTACTGAAAGTTTTTTGAATTTTCTCTTTAAGCAATTTGAATTTGAAAAACCGAACTTCGACACTGAGTATGTTCTCAACTTTTCTTCTCTCTCCATGCCAGCGTGAGTTAGTGTGAGTTGGGGCTGAACAGACTGGGAAATCTAAAGTGACAGTGATTTAAACGTGAAAAAGGCGTCTTCACAGCAAGCCAAGGCGAGTCGTGTGGTGACTTTGGATCGTCACTGGCCACCCAGCTTCCTTCTCTTCTACCTTCTTAGTGTTGCCCTCCAATTTCAAAACCCCCTTCTTAGTCATCATGATTGCTGGGGCTCTAGCTGGTAGGTCAGGAGTTCCAGGAGAAAAGCGGTAGAGTCTATGAGGGCTTCGCTGGCTGCTTATGGTCTTCCTGAGAAGCTGCTGGGAAACCCCTCCCAGAAGCCTCTGCTTGCATCATCGGCCAGATCTTAGCCACATGGCGACACCCAGCCCAAGGTACAAGTAATCTCTCAGTCTAGGTTTCCTCCTTGACTTGAAGATGGTATCTAATTCTTAGCACTGTTATGAGGATCAGATGAGGTTATGTGTGTCTGCACGTCCTAACAAAAGGCTTAGCAAACAATAAGCACCTGCAAAAGGTTGGTTCCTTTCTGCTCTCTCCACAGGCTGGAGCTTAGGGCAAGTGTGGTACCTGTCCTGGCTCCTTGGCTCTTTGTAGAATCTTATGACCTAAAAGAGAAAAGCTTTTTAAAATCAGAAAAGCTTTAAAAGAAAGAAAAGCTTTAAAATCAAAGTGTGGCATTAACTGACTTGTTGCTCTTAAACAAATTATTCAACTCCTCTGCTCCCGTGTTTTGTCCCTGAATGATGTGAGTTGCAAAGTCTGTCCTGCGGACCTGTTGGAAGAAAGTCTGTCCTAGCTCAGTTCCTGACTTAAGACTAGATGCTCAAGAAATGGAGGTCGCTCTCTACCCTTTGTCCACCCCACTGTGACAGTCATTTATCAATAGAGGCTTTTATCTTTGGGGCATTAAATTGGCATGTTTATGGCTTTCTGTAATCATTTTAAAAAAAGAATAAAATAAGGTATTAAAAAATCATTCAAATGATTTGCTTTTCTCCCTGTGAGCTCAGAATGCTTCAGATTTCCCAGCTCCTCATGACCATGTCCTGAGATTCCAGTACCCTGAGCACACATTCAGCGAGTGTCTACTGTAGGCCAGGAATGTTCCAGAGCATAGGAATCCTGCAGGAAGCAAAACCTGAGGGGCTTCTTTGCTGAAACACATTTTAAAGGCACAAACAAAAAAGTACGTGAATACTATAATTACAGGGCACGCGGCATGCTATGAAGACAAACGAATGAGAAAACAAGATGGTCCTCCAGCTCTCCTCACGTACCTGCTACTGGGGCAGCTCCAGCCTCCCAGGACCCCCCCAGACACTCTGCGCCAGGTGGCCTGACGCATCCTCTAGTATAAACTAATCTCCACTAATTTCCCCCTTGTGCTGCTGGAGTCGTCGTCTGGGAATCACTGTGGTTTTCTGCACCCTCAGTCTCAAAACCCATTGATCCCTTTCTGTGTTCAGACCGTCTCATGGCTCTCTTGGCCTCTGAGTTACTGCTGCAGCATTGTTAAAACTCTGCTCCCTTTTGCTTTATTTTCTGCTGCAGTCAGTGTATTGTAGGCTCTAGAGATGGGGCGGGGGGTCTTTTGCTTTTCTTTCTTGCTTTGAAGGCTTGTTATTCCTGTTCCCTGAGACCTGACCCTTTTGAAGTGCAGGCTGTGAGACCACACTGCCCTCTGCTTCTCTGGGGTGTGGTCAGTCGCGGGCTCTGGGGTCACCTCCTCCACTCCGCCAACCACTGCAGCATCTGGCTCTGGTTGTCTTCACAACAAATTGTGTCATTATTTGCAATCATTTCTGCAGTCACATAGATTATCTAGTCAACACCCTGGCAGATAGTAATCTTCAATCACTTCGAATAATCTTTATTTCCACACTAAGCCTCTTCTCGCCCATGTCTGCCCGAGGGCTCCTCATTGCCAGTAACTGAACTGTCTCCAAATGTCGATGCCAGCGGTCCAGGGCTGCTCCACGTCTGTCTTCCCAGCTCGTCCCTCTGTCCCCTCATGCTTAGACTCCCTTCCCTGTGGACTTCGAATTCATCATCCTGCTCCTTGTCTCCATCCCTCATGCCTTCAACTGTCTCCCACACATCTCCCGTCTCTTTCCTTATGCAACTTAGAGCTTAGTGCTTCTATTAAAATCATTCCTTTGTCAATACCCTTAGCTACTCGCCGGGAGTCTGGGCAAAATCTCAGAGCTGGTTAAATCAATTCTCATCCAGAGGAAGCCAACAAAGGAACAGCCAAGCCTGGCTGCAGAAAGAGGCCCAGCCATCCTGCTTAGGTGTATTCTGTATTAAAGACCACAAATCCCAGATTAGCCATCAGCGTCACACCACAATTGTACTGCACGTTGATTTACTGTCCCAGCATCCAAAATAACTATTTTGCAGCATCTCATCTCTCCTGGAACCTCCTGCACCGTGATCCTCTGTCTCAGTCTGGCTGAGAAAATAAAAGACACCACAAAAGAGCTCATTTGTCCTCCACGAAGCCCACCAGTGGGCTCAGGCCAGAGCAGTGAGCGGAGCCGGGCACCTCCGGGGCACTGCCCGCCTTGTGTGGGTCCCCGTGGCGGCCCCGACATCGCTCTCGCCTGCCTGGGTCATCGGCGGCCCCGCTCTCGGCACACAGCGCAGCGGCAAGAAGCTTCAGCGGACTCCACCTCGGCCACCGCTCCCTGTCTGCTGCCCCCTTCAAGGCCAAACTCTCGGAAAAGTTGTACCTATGTCTTCATCTCTGGCTTTCATCTGAACTCGTTTCCGTCGGGTTTTTGTGCCCTACACCTGCAGGGAAACCGCGTCATTAGCCTCCCAACCTCGCCTAATCCTACAGTGCGTCAGTTTACCTTGTCCCGCTCGCTTTGTTACAGAGTTCCCAGGCTCACGGCGTTCTTAGGGTGAACTCGAATATTCGTCCAGCCTCACATTTCCTAAGAGCCCCTGTAGTGGTCAGTTTAAGCATCAGCTGAACTGAATCAGCCTGGTGCCGAGTGTGGATGGCCCAGCTGAGGACTGATGCTGGCATAAACAGGAGACCTGGAGAGGAAGAAGAAGGGCCGTGGGTTCTCTTGAGCCTTGCTGTGGTTTGATGCTATCAGTTCTCTTGTTGCTGTGAATCCTCCTAGAGGAGCTCATGGAGCTGCTTTCCTGATGTGAACCTGGCTGTTTTCAGAGGAGCTCGGGACCTCATTGTTGCTGAGAATGGCTGTGGTTTGCTTTGGGGGAGCTCTGGTCCTTACATGGAGCTAGTTCCCCAAGATCCCAAATACCTCGCTTCTTATTGTCTTATATACAACCAAGGTTGTTAAGCAAACTTTTGCTGAGAGCCTCTGTGTGTCAGGCCCTGTCCTGGGCACTGGGCTGTAGCAGAAAAGGAGAGAGAGCGAAGTTCCGAATCTCAGGAAGTCTGCACCCAAATGCAGGGAGACTAATAAAAATGAGCGCACAGATCAACGAGAGGGTTTCTAGCGATGGTGCGTGCAGCGAAGTCAAAACATGAAGATGAGGTCGTGTGGAGCAGCAGGGGACGGTACTGATCGGGAGGCCCGGCAGCGCCTTCCTGAGGAGCTGATATTTGCAGTGAGACAGCCCAGGGTGTGGTATGGACAAGCCAGTGTGTAAGGTCTGAGGAAGAGACGCCCCGTGGAGCCACCTGTGAGGGGAAAGAGGCTGTGGCAGTAAGGGTTTTCCCGTCCCAGGAAAAGAAGGTCAGGGTGCGACGTGAGTGAGAAGGACGGTGGCACAAAATGAGGCCTTCGAGGACGAGAGAACAGGTCACCAGCAGCTCCGATTCTGCTCTAAATGTGATTGGCTGCTATTGAAGACTGCAAAGCATGATCTAGTTGGCATTTTAAATTTTATTCTGGATAATGAGGGCACAGTAGTTCGTAGGATCCAAGAGTGAAAACAAGACCGGTGACTGCTGAAACAGAGTCCCAAGGATGGGCAGAGGCAGCTTGGAGCTCTGGTGCTGTGACGTGGACAGTGTGCAGACGTGGGGGACACTGGAGGCGGAGCTGTCGGGCCTTGCTGATGAATCGGACCCTTTGGGTCAGGGAATTCAAGGACACCTTTGATTTGAACAATTGGGCAGTTAACAATGCCATTGACTGGCCTGAGAAGGAGTAGGACAGAAAAAGACCCAGCTGGGAAGTTTTAAAATTAACTGTTTTGGTCACACGTCCTTGAAGATGTCTATGAGAGATTCGTGTGCAAATGTTGAGTGGCATTGGCTAAAGGAGCCATTGCTCACCTTTACATCATCCCTAAGGGCTTCTGGGCTGGTAGGTCAGCTGTGATATGTAGGTTAAGTGTGTCGCTTTGAGTGTAAAGTGTTTTATTTTTTTATTTCAAGTTCTACCACTTACAAACCTTGTGACCTTGGGTGAGATTCTTAAGTGGTCTCGCCTTGACAATCCTCATTTACATAATGAGTTTAAAATATATACCTCATACGCTGTTTGTGAAGAGGAAATAAGTTAATTTATGCAAAGTTCCTAGGAAACTCAACGAAGTTTCTCAGGAAAATATAAGTACACAGTGTATATTATTAGGTCCTATCGATTGAGTACTCTGAAATAATGCCTTTTTTATGCCAAATCTTCACACATCCCTCAAGCCAACCTTGTCAGCTAAATATCAGTCTTCAGGAAACTGAGAACGGATAAACACAAGTGCAGGCTAAATTTGACTTCTAGAAAATGTGCCAGTGTGCCCGTCCCACCCGCATCCTAGCCACCTCGGAGACAGACGGAGGGAGGGGGCCAGAACGACGTGTACCTGCCCGGATTTCCAGGCTCTCCTATCCGGCTGCACGCTTGACATCTCGTCCTCGATACCTGTCATCTGGAAGTTAGCACGGTCTTATCTTTACTCCCACCCCCCAGGCTTCTGCGGTTCCTTCCTCCCCTAGGCTGATGACTTCTTGGGGCTTCCAGGGGCTCGGGGTAACCCCTGGCTGTCATCCCGGGTCCCTGTCTCTCTCACATGCTTTCTGAGCCCCTCCTGTGAAACGGCTCTGTGCCCCCCATACCCTGTTGTCCCCTCTTGCCACCGTCCCTCGCTCACTTTGCTGCCCGTCACTCACCGGTCCCCCCGCCTGACACGCAGTCAGCCTCCTATCCGCCTTGCTCTGTTTTGCCAGCCTGGTCTCCCAGCTTCGAACCCAAGCCCTGCTGCTCCTCCTTCCCTGCCTTCCTTCCTTTCCCCTCCCTTCCTGCCATGGTCGCTGCAGAGGCGGCGTCAGGGTTTTTGTGTTGAACGGCCTGCTGTTCCAAACCTGGTTTCTCTGGGATCAGCTCAGCTCGTCCACTCTGAAGCCCTCAGGGTCGCCACCTCTCTGCAGACTCAGCCCCTCGGCCTCAGTTAGGATGGCTCTGATCCGCAATCTACGCACTGACAACAGTGACCCAGCAGTGAGGGCTGCACTGGCTTTGTGTAACAGCAATTCCAGTGGTGGCGCCAAAGATTGGAAGTTCTCCATCTCCTTTCTCTGCCATCCTGGTGTTTACCGACCTCAAAGCCACAACATTGCTGC
>RJWM01032795.1:0-14205 GCA_004363535.1 Dasyprocta punctata | reverse complement strand
GTTGGCCTCGAACTTACAATGCTCCTCCTATCTCAGCCACCTGAGTGCTGGGATTAAAGGAGTGCGCCACCACGCCCGGCTACTTAAGCATTTTCTATGGCTAGTTTATGTTCCTTTTTTGGAGAATATCCCGTGTGCAGTGGAGAAGAATGTGCATTCTGATATTGTTGGGTGGAACATTCTGTAAATATTTTCTAAGTACATTTGTACACATTTGGTTTAGTTCTTACATTTCTTTGCTGATTTTTTGTCTAGTTGATCTATCTCTATAGACCTTAATACTCCATTGAACACATTGTTACAATTGTGTTATTGCTTATTTGGTTTTTCATGCCTATTAATATTTGTTTTATAAAGTTGGGTGCTCCCATATTTGGTGCTTATATATTTATAATTGTTATCTCTTCCTCTTAAAGTTTTCCTGTATCAAGTACGTAGTGACTTCTTTATCTCTTGATCATTCTTGGTTTGAATTTCACCTTGTCTTCAAACTGAGTAGCTATCCTTGCTTTTTTCTGGGTTCTTGTTGCATGGAATATCATTTTGCATCCTTTCACTCTCAGTCTATAAATGTTTTTTAGTTAAATGTGTTTCTTGTATACAGCATATTGTTGCATCTTGTTTCCTGATCCATTCTTCCATTTTTTTTTGGATTGGTAAAGTGAGGCTGTTTACATTGATGGTTATAACTGATGTTTATTGACTCTGTCTTTTTTTTGTGCTGTTGGTTCCCTGCTTTTCCACTCTGTTTAATTGCTTGCCTGCCTGTATTTTCTTTCTGTCACTGTTCTTGGAATTATGTCATTCTTATCTCTTTCTAGAGTATATTTCAGTACTCTTTGTAGGGTTGGTTTGGTTGTCATGAATTTCTTCAGTTGTTCTTTGTCATGGAATTATCTTATTTCTCCATTGATTTTGAAAGACAGTTTTATAGGGTACATCAATGTGGGCTGGAAGTTCTTTTCTTTCAGGACTTGAGGTTTGTGTTGAGAAGTTGGTCATGATTTTAGTGGGCTTTCCTTTATAGGTGATGTTTCTTTTCTCTAACAGCTTTTAATATTCTGTTTTGTGCTGAATTACTGGGATCTTGATTATTATATGTCTGGGTGTAGATTTATTTTGGTCATGGCTATTTGGAGTTCTATGTGCCTCACTTATGTGTTGTCAGATTCTGTTCCCATGCTTTTGAAATTTTCTGCTTTTTCTTCTGCAAATAGTCTTTTTATGTCATTTGTGTTGATTGTTCCTTTTTCTTGGACACTTGTCAGTCTTATACTGTTTTTCTTTGAATTGTCTTGCAATGTAAATGGCATGTTGAATTGTTATTTCCTGATCCTTTGTTATTTTAAAGAGAACTTTTGTTTCTTTATTGCTAACTGTGATCCTGTCTTTAAGGTCTGGAAGTGTATCTTCAGTTTTATTCAACTAGTTTTGCCAACTTTGAATGGAATCTTTAATTTCTTGGATATCTCTTTGAATCTGTTTCATGCATTGTATTTCTTTCCTATATTGTTCATTCAAGGTTTGGTTTTCATCATTTTTCCTATGCTCCTCTAATTTTTTGTCTATGTCTACTCTAGATTTGCTGAGCAATTCCTTCATTATGGTTGTCATTTCTTTTTTTTTACCTGAGAAATTATTTCTGCTCTGATTTCCTCTATAACATCATAGATTTGTTTCTTTACTTTGGTTGCTATCATTTCAAAAAATTTCAAGTGTGTGTCTTTCATTTTCCTCTATCTTGATGTCTCTTGGACTTGTTCTGGGTAGGCTGGAGATCTGCAATTGCATTTTGCTTCTGCATCTTGTTATTTTCTATTTATTTTTTTTAAAAAAATTTTGTTTTCTGTGTTGATCCTTGTAAGTTTTTGTAGTAGGTAGCTATCTCAGTAGTATCAAGATCTCTCTAGGAAAAGTCTGCTATTCAGGGATGTCTTCTGTGTAGGAGGTTCTTGATTTGTGCCTGTTCCAAGAATCTACTTCCCAATTAATTAAGAGTGGGATGTTGGCATCTGTTTGGCTTAGTCCCCAGTCCTGAGGTGTTGGGTGGCAATGAGGTTATTACTGCAGAGTTTCTCAGTATGGTTATGGAAGGGAGAAGCACTGATTACAACAGATATGACATCCTAGCTACAATAGTGTAGTTAGGATTAACAATAGCATCAAGTACAGTTTAGAAACTGACAAACTGTGATAACTATTAGTTTTTTACTTTGAATCATAGGGGAAAAACCTACAGTCATTTAACAGAACATGTTGTAAATTAGGAGGTTGTATGCAAAGTGTTTCCTTTTGGTAGAGTAGTTTTAACCTGTGGTGGGGACATTTACAAAGGATAGTGTATAATACAAAGATAACTGACAAGGAAGTAGAAGCAAGGATGGAGCATGAAGGATGATCACACAAGCTTTGGGAAATCAAAAAATGAAGGAGTAAGCAAAGGAAGATCCGAGCTTGGTCTCTAGGCTTGGGGATAGGATTTATTTTCTGTGGCTGGAGTTCTCCCCAACCATTTAGAAAAGGGAGAAAAAAAGATAAGAAAAAAGAAAAAGGAAAAGAATGGAAGATAAAAATAAAAATAAAAATAAATTTAAAAAAGGAAAAAAAGGAGCAGTCCCACCCACTTGCTTCCATTCAATGTGTCTTTTTCCCCAAGCCAGAAACTAACTCATCTAACTTAACCACCTGGTGACTCATATTAGTCATATTAGTGTTCCTTCAGACTTTTCCATCCTGCTAGTCCTAACTGTCCATTGTGTGTGCCCTAGTTGGTGTCCTACTGTGTGGCTGATGTTCCCCCAGTCACCTGGTCCCACCAGTGTAGTTCAGGGAGCCAGTCATCTGGATTCCTCCTGATTCCTCCTGCTGGGTAGATTTCTGGGTTCTAGATTCTTCCCAGGCTGGTTGCTGGGCCTTTCTATGTAGGTGGAGGGGTGGTTTTTCTTTCATTTTTTTGAGTTGTCTTAGCTTTGGCTTTCATGTGCAGGGCCAGTTTTGCCTCTACTTGACACTTGTGTTGGCACTTCTCTATTATTTGTCTCCACAAGTGTTTAGCGTCCTCTTATGCGTGTTGATTTTGTGTTTTTTCCCCCTCTGTTTAATGTACATATAGCCTGTAATTCATCCTTAGCCCTACCACACTGGTGCTCAGTTTTCTCCAGGTATAGGTGTACCATGTGGATCTTCTTTTTGTCTTCTTTTGTGTTTGGTTATCTCCCTCTGTTGGATCTTGGCTTGGATTTTTGCCTCTGAACACTGCTGCAAATGTTGTAGCACTGAGTCTTTTCATGTCTACTGTTGTTTTTTTCCCATTGTGCTATTTCCTCTCATATGTGTTGTAGTTTTTGTGTTTTTAGTTCCATTTGTACTTTGGTTTGGGCATGCACCTCTGTCAGCTGTTATAATTGCTTTGTTTGTTTGTTTGTTTGTTTTTTGCGGCACCGGGGATTAAACTCACAACCTTGTGCCTGTCAGACAGGCACTTAAGTCACTGAGCCAAACTCCTGGCCCTGGTTTTTTGAGGCAGGGTCACACTGTGTAGCTCAGGCAGGCCTTGTGCTCGTGTTGTAGCCCAACCGGACCTCGAACTCACAATGCTCCTCCTACCTCAGCCTCCCAAGTGCTGGGATTAAAGGCGTGTGCCACCACGCCCAGCTGTTTGTTTCTTTCTTTGTTCCTTTCTTTCTATCTTTCTTTCTTTCTTTTTCTTTTTTTTTTTTTGGTACGGGGGATCAAACACACGACCTTGCACTTGCCAGGCAGACAGTTATACCACTGAACTAAATCTGCGTCCCCTGCTCTGTCTCTTTCATCTACTGGTGAGTTTGTGTTGCCTTGTGTTTGCATGTTTTTAAGCATCCTTGACCTTCTGGTCACTCATGGAGCTACATGTAGTTGTTCTAGCATGCTTATGTGTTTCCTCCTTTGTCTATAGTCATTTCTGAGCAGACTCTTGGGCTAGCTGTAACTGTTGAGCTGACAGTTGTTTTATTCTCTCTCACATGCTTTGGGCCTCTTTCACTTTGCATTGGGCCATTCAACTTCCTCCAGTGTAGCCTTGGGCTGCCTTGTGGCTTCCACCTCAGTTGTCAAATTTTTTGTATATGTTTTCCAGCCTCATAGCACCACTGTTTTTTTCTCTGCTGCCAACTGTCACTGCCAAACAGCCCCCAAAGTTTTTGTCTATTTTTGTTGTGTGATATGTTCTTGGCATTGCTGCAGATGTGTCCAGCTCCATTTTTAACTCTGTCTTGTCAGCAGTAGTTTTTTGAAAGTTCACCTTCAGTCTAAGGATCTTTATAATTCATCAGCATTGCCTAAGTGTGTTTTCCATCAGCCCCTTTTGTCACTTGAGTTCACTCTTTGATGTCTTGTGCAGCTGGGTGAGGCACTCCTCAATGTCAGCCTTGTATTGTGGTATGTTTTCTTTATTCCTGTGGTTCAAAGGTAATTTGGGCCTGTAGTTTTGGAGTAGATCCCTTTTTAGCAGGGGAACTTGACAGTTTGGGACATACTGGAACTTATGTTGGACCTCTTTTTTCTCTTGGACCAGAAAAATGGCCTCTTTTTGGGATGCCAGTAGCTATAACAATAGTCACAGGATTTTTGGATAACGGCCTAATGGACTGTGTCATTACTGAGTGTTTAGTTTTGTCATTTTCCAGAAAGTCCATGAATTGGCCTCCTATTCTTCATTGTGACTATTGACTTCTGACTGCCTAAGGGGATGGAGCTCCATCTGGCCTAGTTCCGGAAACTTAGTTTCTGTGTAGTCCAATGAGGTCAGCATCTGTTTTTTCCCCCTGGGGGTGATAGCTTTTGCAGGCAACCTCCTAGTTTTGGACGCTTTAAAAAAATAATTTCTATTATTATTTTGGGATATTTAATTTCCCAGTGTCCATATTTTTACATCATGAACATTGATCCCAATCTCATTTTGGTCAACTGGTAGGTCCCAGTTTGGTTCAACTCCTGTTTTATCATTGTCCTTGTCTTTGCCCCTTAGTGATTTCTGTCTTTTCTTTTGTGAGTGCTGTAGTCAAAAGATTTTTTTTTAAGTCTCATATCAGCTTTCTGTTTGGCTTCTAGGTCACAATTTACATACACTTTGGTAGTCCCTTCTGAAATCTGGGTCACATTTATGCCAGTAAAACCCTCTAGTTTTTGTCAATAAGCAGACTGTGGTCAGTTTTATTTTAAAGATTCCTGTATAGCCTCTTTTAAAGTTAGCCAGCATACTTTTTAATGGGGTGGGTTTTGATGCTTTTACTCCCATGTCTACTTTGTTGTGACAGAATTTACTTTCTGAAGCACTTTTGTTTTATGTTAATTTAATCATTTTCCTCATGGGAGTTTTAAGAAGGAACAAGCTGAGCTACACCAAATTAACAAATAATCATACATATTTTTTTTAAATAAACTACTTCCACAGGCTTTCCTTGGTGTATATAAGCTTTCCAGTCTTGTCATTATCTCTCTTTTTATATCTTTAGCAGGAGAAAATTTTCATCATACAAAATCTTCTCATATCAAATGTATATCTTGTATTCCTAGCCTTCTTAATATTTTTTCTCTCACTTATTATAAACCTCTTACAATAAACTTGACTGAAACCCTTTGGATTTTAACATGTTCTTTTTAAAAAATCTTACCAACTGCCAACAGAACTCTGAGTAACCTTGAGTCAGTATTCTTATCTTAAACCAGCAGAGAGCAGAGAAAAGAGCAGGTTAACCCTGCAATTGCAATTAAAAATTTGCAATGCATAGCAAATACTTTACATTTTAAATTAAGCAAAATTATCAATTTAAATTGGAAACAAAAAGTACATGCACCAATTAGCTAAAATTTGTAATTTTATTCCTCCGTAAACTTTCCTTAGTTCTGACAGGACTTTAGCATTCGCCCCCAGGCTGGAGCTGCTCAGGCTTTCAGACATCTGCAGGCAGCACCATACTGGTAACACCAAGCAACAGCTGGTTTTGGGGCTCCCAAAACTAGGTGGAGATCTCAAGTGCTGTCTTGCCCTGTGCTCACTTTGAAATGAGAAGTTGACTCCTATTTTGTCCCTTCAGTCTTAGCAGGTGCAGCTGGTTCTAAGTCTCTTGGCCTTGTGTCTTTGTCTCAGCCTAGCCACAAGACTGGCTGGCTGTTCAGGCATTTTTTTGCTGCCCATCTGGGCTGTTTGCCATCCTCACCCCTTTTATGGGCTGGTTTTCTTTCTTTCTTTTTTTCTATCAGGCTGTCTACAATGCCCTGCCTGTATATCCTGGTGTACTAAAACTAAGCAGCTTTTTTCATTTCTTTGACCATTATGACATAAATCATTTCTTCAATTACTTTCATTTTTAGATTGATTAGGCCACTTTCCTTCCCCAGTTCCCAGCTGATCCCAGGTGACCTTGGACTCATGGATTTCATTTTATTAATACATATTTTATTAGCACTCCTCTTTCTCAGTTATTTTCACCTTGGTGTCAAATTTTTTATCTACTCCAGTAGCAGGCCATTCCTGCAATTCTGATGCTCTCTGTGAGCTTTTTTTTGTTGCCACAGGCCATTCCCATATTCCATTTGGCACTCTCATTGTGGCCTTCTCCTGTCATCTATTTGAGAGTTGCCTGTGTTTTGGTGCAGGCTGGTCCTACAAATTGTTAGAGAACTCACCGGGTGGACATACCCTGCATTCCAGTTGGGGTTGTAGGTGTCATCTGACCCATATCCACTAAAGATTACTAGGTATCTCCCCTCCCCAGACGTGATCAGGCTCTCCTTATGTCCTCACAGGGTAAATTTTTCTCCTTAGGCCCCTAAAACCTTACCACGGTCCTGTAACATGCTGTTGTTCCAAGATCATCCTGAATTCCCTCAGGTTGCATTTATGCTGACAGAAGACAGGTCTCTGGGCTGTGGGAAGGTCCATATCTTCTGTGAGATGAAGTTTCACCCAGTGGTGCCAGAGGTCTTGGATCCCTGCAGCTCAAACCCTCTCAATCTCAGGATTGTAGGCAAGGAGACAGCAAATCTGTCATCTCTGGTCCCTTCATGGTTACCAGAAATGTTGCAGAATCCAAGAGATTAGAGAGATCAGTAGGAAAAAAGAAAGATTTATTTCCAGGATTTTAGATGCACATTAACCAGCTGAACTCATGTCCAAAGTGCTGGGTCTTATGACAAAAGAAAGTCCTAATTTTATACATTTTGCTGAGGATATTGGTCTTTAGAAACCAGAGGTGGGGTGGGTCATGTGAGGGTACAGAAGCAAGACAAGGCAATTAATAACTTAGACTTGAAAGAAGACAGAGCCTTATGAATCCTGAGAGAACATGATGCCATAAACTCTGTTTGTAAGACATAGTTGCCAATCTTATTTGTACCAGAACAAGAAGTTATAGCTATATGGGAGGAGGGCAGGAGGACAGGAAGGCAGGAGTTCAAGGAGTTGCTTCTCATAGTGGCTATATCATTTTATGTCTACTGACAGTGAAGAAAGGTTCTAATTTCCCCACATTGTGAACATTTGTTTTTTTATTATTTATTTATTTAAGAGAAAAAAGACAAAAAAAAAAAAAGCGAAAGAGACAAACAACAACAAATCCAATACAACAACAGTATAGGTTTACAAAACAAGATGATAGGAATTTGACAATGGTTGTAATATTGCATATTGTTAACTTCAAAAGGGGTGTTTAGATTAACAGATATAGACATGTAAAATTGATCTAATCATATGAGTATTAACTATTCTTTTCCAATAACTAATACACTTAGTAGTATAGTCATTTTAGCTATCATATATATATATACACACACAAAAAAAAAATTTATGTCTTTTTCCTTTTCCCTTCCTTCTTTCCTCCTTTCTCCTATCCCTATTACTTTTCCTCTTTGAACAGTCTCTTACCCTTACACAGTATTTATTGTAGATTTTGGATCATGTACACTTTTTCAGTTTCTTACACTAGGGAGATGATACAATATTTACACATGTGACTTTGATTTATTTCACTTATCAGTAGGGTTTCAAGTCGTGTCCATTTACTTATAAAAGTTTGATGCAGTTTTTCTTGATAGCTGAGTAGTACTCCATTGTATAAAAATACCACATCTTTTTTATCCATTCCTTGATTGATGGGCACTTGGCTTGTTTCCAAGATTTGGCTATTAGAAACTGTGTTGCTATAAACATGGGTGCACATATATCACTGTGGTATGATGTTTTCAATTCTTCTGGGAAAATGCTCATCTCGATTCATCTCAATTTAGTAAGTGGGATAACTTGGTAATCCTAGCTTCTTGAGGAATCTCCACATTGATTTCCACAGTGGTTGCACCAGCCTACACTCCCACCAACAGTGGAGATGGGTTTCTTTTTCCCCACAGTCCCTCCAGCATTTGTTATTGGTTGATTTCTTGATCTTGGCCATTCTTTCTGGAGTGAGACAGAATCTCAGTGTTGTTTTAATTTGCATTTCCCTTTTAAAACTGTTTTCATTGTATCCCATAGGTTCTGGGATACAATATGTTGTATTATCATTGTCATTCAACTGTTAAAACTGCCTAATTTCTCCTTTAATTTCATCTATGACCCATTGATTGTTCAGTAGGGTGCTATTTAATTTCCATGTGTTGATGAAGTTCTTGTGGTTTCCTTTGGCATGGATTTCCAATTTCACTGCACTGTGGGAAAGGCCTAAATATTAAAACAGAGGCACTAAATCTGTTGGAAGACAAAGTAGGTAAAAATCTTCATGACATAGGAGTAGACAGAGAGGTCATGAACAAAAATCAAATTGCAAGGGAAATACTTCCCAGAATCAACAACTGGGATCTCATCTTATTAAAAAGATGTCGAACATTTTCCCTATATTTATTTGCCATTTGTATTTATTCCTCTATGAAGTGTGTATTCATCGCAGATGCTCATTTTTTTTCTTTTCGGCACCAGGGGTTGAACTCACAACCTTGTGCCTGCCAGACAGGCACTTAAGTCACTGAGCCAAACTCCCAGCCCTGGTTTTTTGAGGCAGGGCCACACTGTGTAGCTCAGGCTAGCCTTACGCTCACGTTGTAGCCCAAGCCGGCCTCGAACTCACAACGCTCCTCCTACCTCAGCCTCCCGAGTGCTGGGATTAAAGGAGTGCACCACCACGCCTGGCTCAGATGCTCATTTTTGGATTGGGTCCTTGAATTTTAGAGGCCTGGTTTTTAAATTTCTTTATATGTTTTGATAGAAGTCCTTTGTCTGATGGACAATTGGCTAATATATTTTTCCAATTCATGGGTTTTTTTTTCACTCTGTTGGAGATTTCCTTTGACATGCAAAAACTTTTTAATAAGACAAGATCCCAGTTGTTGATTCTGGGAAGTATTTCCCTTGCAATTTGATTTTTGTTCATGACCTCTCTGCCTACTCCTATGTCATCAAGATTTTTACCTACTTTGTCTTCCAGAAGATTTAGTGCCTCTGTTTTAATATTTAGGCCTTTCCCACAGTGCAGTGAAATTGGAAATCCATGCCAAAGGAAACCACAAGAACTTCATCAACACATGGAATTTAAATAGCACACTCCTGAACAATCAATGGGTCACAGATGAAATTAAAGGAGAAATTAGACAGTTTTTACAGTTGAATGACAATGATAATACAACATACCAGAACCTATGGGATACAATGAAAACAGTTTTAAAAGGGAAATTTATAGTAGTAAATACCCATATCAGGAAAACAGAGCAAGCTCATATAAACAACTTAATGTTGAACCTCAGACTTCTAGAAAAAGAAGAGCAGGCTAAACCAAAAGCTCATATAAGGCAGGAAATTATAAGGATCAGAGCAGAAGTTAACACACTGGAGACTAAAAAAATAATACAAAGAATCAATGAATCAAAGAGTTCTTTGAAAGATCAAATAAAATTGATAAACCCTCAGCCAAACTTATCAGAAAAAGAAAGAACGGACTTAAATCCATGCAATTAGGAATGAAAAGGGTGAAATCACAAAAGACCCTGTAGAAATCCAGAAAATTATCTATACTTACTTTGAAAACTTGTATTCTCACAAGATAGAAAATACAGAAGCAATGGACAGATTCCTAGATACATATGAATTACCAAATTGAGATGAATTGAGATGATATAAAAATTCTAAACAACCCAGTATCAATAAATGAAATTAAAGGTTAATTAAAAACCTATCAACAAAGAAAAGTCCATGTCTCAGTGGATTCACTGCTGAATTTTGCAAGAAATTTAGTGAAGATTTACCATCACTACTTCTGAAACTCTTTAATGAAATTGAAAGGGAAGCAGTACTCCCAAATTCATTCCTGAAAGTAAGCATTACTGATTCCAAAACCAGAGAAGGATCCAACTAAAAAGGAGAATTACAGGCCAATCTCCCTACTGAACATTGATACAAAAATCCTTAACAAGATACTGGCAAATAGACTGCAGCAAGTCATCAAAAAGATTGTACACCATGATCAAGTGGGATTCATCCCAGAGATGTAGGGATGTGGTTCAACATACGTAAATCCATAAATGTAATACATCATATTAACAGAGCCAAGGATACAAGTCATATAATTATCTCAATAGATGTAGAAAAAGCTTTTGAAAAAGTCCAGCACCCATTCATGATAAAAACTCTACAGAAAACTGGAATAGATAATCTCTATCTCAATCTGATAAAAGCTATCTATGACAAACTGACAGCCAACATCATACTAAGTGGACAAAAACTGAAAGCTTTCACTCTAAAATCAGGAACAAGACAAGGATGTCCACTCTCTCCACTTTTATTCAACATAGTTTTGGAAACTTTAGCCAGAGCAATTAGACAAGAGAAAGAAATAAAAGATATAAAAATAGGAAAGGAAGAAGTTAAACTAGCATTATTTGCAGATGACATGATACTCTACCTAGAAGATCCCAAAAATTCCACCAAAGACTTCTAGATTTAATAAGCAGATTTAGTAATATAGTTGGTTACAAAGCCAATATTCAAAAATCAATAGCCTTCTTGTATACGAATTACAATCTTACTGAGAGAGAAATTATCGAAACAATGCCTTTTACAATAGATTCTAAAAAATGAAATATTTAGGAATCAATCTAATGAAAGATGCAAAAAACCTCTATACTGAAAAATATAGTACTCTGAAAAAGGAGATTGAAGAGGATATTAGAAGATGGAGAGATATCCCATGCTCTTGGGTAGGAAGAATCAATATAGTGAAAATGGCCATACTTCCAAAACTGTTATACAGGTTCAATGTAATCCCAATCAAAATTTCAATAACATCACTTACAGAATTAGAGAAAAGAGTCCTAAAATTCATCTGGAGTCAGAAGAGACCTAGGATAGCAAAGGCAATCCTGGGCAACAAAGACAAGATGGGGCATCATGATTCCTGACTTGAGATTATACTATATAGCTACTGTGATAAGAACAGTGTGGTACTGGCAAAAAACC
Organism: Dasyprocta punctata; assembly: GCA_004363535.1. NCBI lineage: Eukaryota > Metazoa > Chordata > Mammalia > Rodentia > Dasyproctidae > Dasyprocta > Dasyprocta punctata. Next base: position 2,729 of record RJWM01032795.1, on the reverse strand, counting down.
CAAACCAAACCAAAACAAAACAAAACAAAACAGACCCAAAGATCAATGGAACACATTAGAAGATGCAGAAACAACTCCAGACACACTAAGCCACCTTATCTTTGACAAAGGAGTCAAACATATTCACTGGAAGAAAGATAGCCTTTTTAATAAATGTTGCTGTAAAAACTGGCTCTACACATGCAGAAGATAAAAACTGGACCATATCTTTCACCAGGTACTAAGTTAAAATCTAAATGGATTAAAAATCTCAACATTAAAACAGAAACATTAAATCTGCTGGAAGATAGAGTAGGTTAAACTCTTGAAGATATTGATGTAGGCAAAGACTTTATGAATAAAAGCCAGACTGCACAGGAACTATCACAAAGAATCAACAAATGGGATCTCATCCTACTGAAAAGTTTTTGCACAGCAAGAGGAACCACCAACAGTGTGAAGAGACAACTCATAATGTGGGAGAAAATATTTGCCAGCTGTCACTCAGTTAAAGGATTACTATCGAGAATGTATAAAGAACTTAAAAAAAAATCAATCCTCCAAGATTTAAAGCTCCAATCCAAAAATGGGCATCTGAGATGAACACACACTTCTCAGGTGAAGAAGTAAAAACAGCAAATAAATACATGAAAAAATGTTCAACAGCACTGTTCATTCAAGACATGCAAATGAAAATAACACTGAGATTCCACCTCACTCCAGAAAGAATGGCTGGTATTAAGAAGTCAACCAATAACAAATGCTGGAGGGGCTGTGGACAAAAAGGAACGCTTCTCCTCTATTGGTGGGAATGCAGGCTTGTGCAACCACTGTGGAAGTCAGTTTGGAAATTCCTCAAAAAGCTAGGATTGGAGGCCCCATTTGACTCAGCTATTCCCTTTCTGGGTACCTTCCCGAAAGAATTAAAGCATCCTACCACAGCGATATATGTGCACCTATGTTTATAGCTGCTCAGTTCATAATAGCTAGATCTTTAAACAACATAAATGCCCCTCAACTGAGGAATGGACAAAATAGATGTGGTATTTCTATATAATGGAATACTACTCAGCTATAAAGAATGATAAACTAGACATTTTCACTCTTAAATGGATGTGCCTTGAAAATATACTTCTCAGTGAACTCAGTAAGACACACATATGTAACCATCGCATTGTTGCACTTGTGTGACAAACTGAAAGAAAATCTATCTATGTATATAAAGTATTAGTTAAGATAGTTAAAGAATTTTGAGTGAAAAGTAGTTTTCACAGGGTCATTTTCAGATTTCACTTTTAGTGTAAAATGTCTTTTTGAAAATAATAAAACAGTCATAACAACAAAAAAAGATAGTCATGTAGCTGGTTGCTCTTGTTTCATTGAGGGGAAAGTTTTGTGCTAATAATTTTCTGGACAGTGTTTCATGTCTATATTTTATATCCTAAACAACTTCTGTGAATATAACAATGTGTAGTGTGTTGATTATTTTTACTCTCCTATTGGACTGTTGTGAAATTCTGTTTTGCTTTAATTTCTTATTTTTCTCCTGTTTAAAATAATAAAAAAATTTGCATCTTTGATCCATTTTGACTTTAGTTTAGTGCATTGTGATAGACATGGATCTAATTTTAGTTTTTGGCATATGAAAAGCCAGCTTTTCCAGCACCACCTATTAAACAGGCTTTCTTCCAGCGTACATTTTTGACCCCTTTGTCAAAGATGAGGTGGCTGAGTGTGTTTGTAGTTGTGGCTGTATCTTCTAATCTATTCCATCTTCAGGTCTGTTTTTATTCCAGTACCATGCTGATTTTATCACAGTAGCTTTGGAGTATAATTTCAAGTCAGGGATTGTGATGCCTCCTGCCTTACCTTTGTTGCCCAGAATTGCCTTTGCTACTCTAGGTCTCTTCTGGTTCCAGATGAATTTTAGGGATGATTTCTCTAGCTCTGTGAGGTATGCAAGTGGTATTTTTATTGTAATTGCATTAAATCTGTATAACAATTTTGGGAAAATGGCCATTTTCACAATATTTGTTCTTTCTATCCATGAACAGGGAATATCTTTCCATTTTCTGAAATCCTCTTTGATTTCCTTTTTCAGAGTAATTTAATTTTCACTCTATAGATCTTTTACTTCTTTTGTTAGATTGGTTCCTGAGTATTCCATTTTTTTGGATGCTACAGTGAATGGTGTGATTTCCCTTATTTATCTCTCAGTGAGTTTGTTGTTTGTGTATAGGAATGCTATTTTTTTTTTTTGCGGTACTGGAGATTGAACTCACAACCTCGCACCTGCCAGGGCAGGTGCTTAAGCCACTGAGCCAAACTCCCAACCCTGGTTTTTGAGGCAGGGTCGCACTGTGTAGCTCAGGCCAGCCTTGCGCTTGCATTGTAGCCCGGGCTGGCCTCGAACTCACGACGCTCCTCCTACCTCAGCCTCCTGAGTGCTGGGATTAAAGGCGTGCACCACCATGCCTGGCTTAGGAATGCTATTGATTTTTGAGTGTTGACCTTGTATCCAGCAACATTACTGAGTTTGGTTATTACATCTATGCCGCGTCCTTTTCTAGCCATGTTCTGCTGACAAAGTCCAAACATGGAAGGAAAAGAGAGACCCATGTTCTGCTGACAAAGTCCAAACATGGAAGGAAAGAGAGACCCATGTTCTGCTGACAAAGTCCAAGCATGGAAGGAAAGAGAGACCCATGTTCTGCTGACAAAGTCCAAACATGGAAGGAGGACATTTCCTA
>RJWM01032794.1:0-15404 GCA_004363535.1 Dasyprocta punctata | reverse complement strand
TTAATCCATGAAGTCTTGCCGGGCATAGGGGCACACGCCTGTAATCACAACACTTGGGAGGCTGAGGCAGAAGGATTGCTGCAAGTTCCAGGCCAGCCTGGGATACAAAGTGAGTTCAAGGCCAGCCTGAACTGCATGGCAAAACCCTGTCTCAAAAAATTAATTAATTAATTAATGGAGTCTTAATGCAAATCAAAGAGGGTAAAACATTATGATACGTTATGTGGGCAGACACTGCTATAGAAAACTGTATAATTAGTGTTCTCTAGAACAGAATTGACAGAAAATATTGTATAATTATGCAAAGGGATTCATTAGGTAGACTTGACGATCATTGGCAGGAGAGTACGCAGTGTCTGCCCGCGTGTTGGAGAGCCAGAGGACCCAGTAGCTAATCAGCCAAGCAAATGAGAGTGACAGAACAAGAGGGATCAAGCATGCAGCACCAGGCCAAGGTTGAAAGCCTGGCAGCTCATGGGAGGGTTGCTGATGTGGGTCTGTGTTGGAAGGTAAAAGAAACTGGAGCCCTGGAGACCAGCGTCCAAAGGCAATGGTAGCAACATGCACCTGATCAGCAAGGCTAGCGTTCTTCAAAATTCACACTTCTTTCCCTTTTCACTCCATCCAGAGTACAAGCCTGTAGATGAGGCCACCCACAACCAGGGTGGGTCTCCCTCCCTCAATTTGCTGGCCTGCCTGTCAATCATCTCTAGATACACCCAGAACTGCTCAGTGATCATACAGACTAAGGAAAATTATAAACCACACCACTTCTGAGACTTACAGCTCTGGTCGAAAGGCAGTCACCTTATCCATATGTTGAAATCAATGATAATTGCAGTAAAAGATCACTTAACCTGATTATTGATAACTGAATAAACTTTACCAAATTGTCCTCTTTTCTACAAGTATTTTTATGACTTTTAAAATTTTCCAAAAGCTGGGTGTAGTGGTGCACACCTGCAATCCCAGCACTCTGGAGGCCTCAGGGTGAAGTGTGTGAGTTCGAAGGCCCACCTAAACTACATAGGGAGACCCTGTCTCAAAAAAACCTGAAAATAAATAAAAATAGATAAAAATTTTCCTTTAATGTTTCTGAAGAAAGTTGTTGTGACCGATACAGTGTGTCAACTTGAGAAGTCTGGAAGCTTAACTAAGCAACTCAACAGCTCTACATCTTGAGATATAGAGAACAAGCCCTTATAGCTCTAGGATATGGTTTATTGTGTCAATTTGAGAAAGTCAGAAGTGTAAGTGATTCAGCAGGGGCTAGGGTTCTTACTTTGGAAATGTCCTCAACCTGTGCAAGAGGAGGGCATGGAGACAGTATTGAGTGCCACAACCACCCTAGGGGGTGTTGGCCTGGGGACAATATAAGGAAAAGGCTTGCTCTTTCCTTTTTGCTTTTGCTGCTTTTGCTGTCTTCTGCTGCCACGAACTGCTGCTCCTCACCATGCCACCTTGCTAGGAGCCAGCTGATTAGGGATTGAAACTTCCATGAACTGTAAGCTAAACAAACCTTTCCTTCCTTAATTTTGGGAGTCAAGTATTTTGTCCCAGCAATGAGAGAAAAGTAATCCATCCCAGGGCTTAAAATTATAATAGCTAACATTTAATTAATGCTAACATATATGATTTTATTTAATTATTAGTATAATTTTATGAGATAGATCTTAAGGGTTCAAGGGGTAAATTGGGAGTCAAATCGTTTGGATTCAAGTTCTTGCTCCACCATTTTGTAGTCATATTTGACTCTGAGCATAATGTTGCCTCACTTTTCTTATTTAAAAAACAGTTAAGCAGTTAGAAAGTGCATGCCTTAAAATACTGTAGTTAATAGTACAGTAATCCATGTGAAGAGCTTAGTGTGGTGTCCTACTCAAAAAATTCTATTATTATCAGTCTTGATATGAGTTTCTCTCTTGTAAACTTTTGTCTTTTTTCCTGTACTTTTCATACTCTATAATTAAGGAAAGAAGAGATTCCTTCTCAAGATAAATTCTACCAGCCATCATAGAAGGGGAAAAGAGCTATGATAGAAATAATAAAATGTACATTAAAATACATATTATAAGTGTGTATATAGTATATATAATTATTTGACTTGGTTAAAGTATCAAATTAGTATATATGTCTGTTTTGCTCAACAATTGTTATTTGTTAAAATAATGAGGTTCCTGAATGCTACTCTTTAGCATTTTCGATAATAAGTGTTCTAACACACCTTTCAAATCACTAAAAAAAAGACTTGCATACATAAAAGTTATTTTCTATAAATTGATTTGTCTTGAGTATCCATTACTTTCGTGCTTGGAAAGAGAAAAATTAGGAACAAAAGAAAATGGGAGGTTCTGGCAGTAACAACTATGGCATTTTAGATACTAAGACATTTTCAGATATAATACAGAGTCTGCCAAAAAATGTAAACACACCTCAGGAAAAGAAAAACTTGTATAAATAGTGTAATACTAAATTTACTGAGACATCATGAGATTACCTTTGGCCTCCACAATTACAAGAGGTGCTCACAGTGGTGGCCATTAGCTTCCAGACATTTATTAGTAAGTGAACTGTTGTTGGGTAACCTTGGTCAGTGAGGTTGCTGTACATGCATTTTCAGTTTCTTCTCTAAGGGCCGGCAGCAGAGTGGGTTTTCTGTGATATATGACAACTCTAGGGTCCCCCATATGAAGGTAACATCATCTGTTGAAGAAACATCATACTATTTTTTTCTAAAGTATGTATACATTTTTTCATCTTCTTTGTTTTCTTTGTGCCGATCTGTTTTCTTTATTCATATTCATCTTGATTGAAATGCTATGAATTTTTTTTTAAAGTTAACAGCCTTCCACATCCAGGATAGATGCTCTTAATGCAAACATAATGCTTTGCTTTGAAATAGAAACGACCTCTTTAGAAATTAGAATGGGGACAGTGGTGAGAGTACAGCTGTCGTTGTTTAAAGACCTTCTGCCACTTCTAATTAAGATTCTCTTCACCTACTGAACAATCACTTGTAGCCATTTGGGACTAGATACTTCATTCCAAATATTCAGTCAATTGATCCTTTATTCAGCAACTATTTACTGAATACTGTGTGCTAGGTACCCTCATAGCTGTTCAAGATACCTCAAAAAACAAAACGAACAAAGAAACAAACAAAAAAACCAAACACAAAACCTCATGGCACTTCCATTTTAATAACATATTTCAAACAAAGTAAGCTAATTATATAACTATGTAATTTGTTTCATCAAGTGAAAATAAGAGGAAAGAGATTAAAGTGACATAGAGATTAAAGTGACATAGGGTGTGAAAATTTGGACAAGAAAGGCCTTGAAGGAAAGGTGACACTGTCGGCCATGGTGGTGCAAACCTGTAATCCCAGCACTCAGGAGGCTGAGGCAAGAGGATCACAAGTTCAAGGTCACCCTGGGCTACATAGTGAGTTCAAGACCACCCTGGACTACATAGTGAGGAAAACAAACAAACAAAAAATGATGAAAAGTTGACATTGGAGCAAAGACTAGAAAAAAAGTGAGAATGAGCCATGATAGTATTTTGAAAGGGGAATCGCGAGAAAGGTAAATGCACAACTCTGAGGAAGATCCAGGCTGTCTCCTAGGTGGAAATGTGTGAGTCGCGTGGAGAGTAGCAGGAATTGGTATAAGTTAGGAGAATGGGGTTAGGGGAAGCAGATTTTCTCAGGCTATGTTGGATTTTTTAAGTATTTTGATTTATTGGGTAAAATGGGAAAATACAGAGAGGAAGGTCAAGTTCTGCTTTATGTATTAAAGATCAGGCTAGCTATGTCATGACAGTACACAGGGAGACCAGTCAATAGGCTATTGTAATAATCCTGGTTAGATGATGGTGGTTTAATACCAAAGTGACATAGACTAAAAATACATATTTTAGGTATATTTAAACGTAAAATGCTTTAAAGAAGGCATGTAAGGATGTCCCCCAAGCTTTGTGTTGGAAATGTAATCCCACTGCAGCAGTGTTGAGAACTGGGATCTTCAAGAGATGATGAGGTCATGAGGGATCTGCATTCACAAACAGATTAGTCACCATGGGAACGGGTTATCTCAAGAGCAGGTTTGTTCAACCCTCTCTTGCCTTATCATTGTCCTGGCACTATGGGATGTGAAAGAAGAAAGAAGCTCCCCACCCCCAGATGCCAAGACTCAATACTGGACTTGGCAGAATCATAAGCTGATAAATTGCTATTCAGTATAAAATCAGTCCGTGGTGTTGTTACAGCAGCTCAAAACAGATAAAGGCATAATGGAAAAAAAAGGATTTATAGATATATTGAATATTGAGTGTTTTTAAAAAGTTAACCATGATGATGATGTTTTTAGTCTGAATCATTCCAAGAATGGTGCCATTAGTAGTTACAAGTATGACTTGGGGTATGGGAATTGATGGACACAATTCTTAACTGTTTAGATGTTTTAGATAGTAGATGCATTGGAGGTGGAGTGGGTAAAGAGGCAGAGATATATCCATGCATTTATGAGACACCCATTTTATAAATTACTTGGCCATCTAAAGCATGACATCTGAACACACAGGACTGGATGAAGGGTGTGCATAGTGAAAATGTCCAAAGGGTTTTTCCCTTTGGGTGGGACACTCCACCTGAAGACTGTCATACAAAGGGGACTAGGAAAAGATCAAATAGAAAAGCCAATGACATAGAAGGAAAACCAATAGTACACTGGTCACTGAGACTAAGAAAAAATGTTTTATACAAAGAAATTGTGTCGACTTGAATTTAGAAACTCGGAGGTCACTGATGACTTTAACAGAACCATTTTTAATGAAACTATAGGGTAAAATCTGACTGGAGTGGGCGAATAAATCTGAAAGAAGTGAAGTTCAGTGTAGGTTTTGATCACTACTTTTTAGCACACATACTGGGAAGCATTTGTAAATTCTGAAAACTAACTTTTCAAATATACATAAACATTAATCCAATATCTGCATTTAAATGCAGGTTTGCCTAAGGATCTCAATAAGAAACTAACAAGGCAGTTTATTTTATGGTTAAAAATGAAACACATTAAAAGCTCAATTCCAAAAAAACTCATTTTAAAAGGGGGAAAAACATTTAACTTTTTGGCAGCTTTATCATCTGATGCACTTAAGTGAGAATTTACTATTATCACTGTAGTTCCTTAAATAGCAGTTAAGTTTTTAAATGTCATACTTTACGCCAATCCAAGAACAGATACTGCACACAAACACATGTACCAACTCCCCAAGAAAATGATTATGTATTCCAAATATTTACTAATAAAAAATAAGAATTGAAAAAATATTCAATATTGGAAAATGTTATTACTAATAACCTATGTTGCATTTATTTGAAGCTGCTTAATGGTTTTGACTGCTTTATTAACTAATGCCACTGTACACATTACTAGCCTTTATGCACAGGACACTCAACTACAATGAATTGGTTGAAACAGTTCATATAGGCACAGCTACAAGATCTTGCTCTAGAGATCGAAATTATGCAAGAGCTATGGGAGCCAAAGGAGGGAGTAAAGTAATTGAAATGTACTGTACACATTACATCCAAACTACCTGGGCTCAAACCTGAGCAACTATTTTGAAGATAACAATATGCAATGTAACAATCATTGTTAAATTCCTATTATCTTGTTTTTTGTTATCATTTTGCTTTTGTTTTTCTGCTTCATTTTTGTCCTTTTCTCTTTAAAAAAAAAATAAAATAAAATAAAAACAAACTACCTGGGTTCAATATCCATCATTTGATTCCAGTGATTTCTAGCAATTTAATGCTTCCTTAAGTGTGTATGTGTATGTATCTTTAGATATGAAGATGATGGACGTACTTCAAGTGCTTGCAGCTCCTGACATGTTAACTGTGACTACCCTATAAACAAAATATTTAATTGCGTATTTACATGTTAAAACCAAAATTATCTAAATTCAAGTTTCTATGTGATAACTTTCAAATATACATCTACATAAAAACTCAATATAGGAGATACTTAATTGTTGATTAGCGAGAACTAAAATGTTTTGCTTACTGAATCATTTGAGTTAGCCAAACAGTTTGAGGTGTGTTACAAGTAACTTAAAAACACTCATTTAGCATTTTTCCAACCAAACTCCAACTCCACAGTCCATTTCAAAAGAGAACTGTCCTACATTTCCTTTACTTTAAAATTGCTATGTATCTGCTTCCTGGACTTTAAAACCTGGCAAAGACACAGCACCAGAAATTCAAGATCTCTGAGTGACTAATAGCAGTGTTAGCAGTAATGGGCTCAGATTTCAACTACAATTCTGGTACCATCAACTAATAACCCTGAAACTCAACAAACAGAACAGCAAAGTAAAAACTGTTGTTAATAACTGCACACACTTCGACATCAGCCAGTAAAAGAAACTCAAGGTTTCCATTTTACCAATGTCACAGAGGTTTGAGTATTCTTCCTAATGTCCTTTTGTGTCACTTCCACTTCCAGTTCTTGAGAACGTACTACCGAATTTACCAAAGGCCTATACACAAAATGAAAGCTTTATTAAATTAGCTTACTTTTTACTGTCAATCGTACAAATATAAAAAAGAAATTCCCCCCCAAATTCTTTAAACTCTAATAATTTACTTCCTATAACCTAAAGGTTGAGATTTTCAGCATTAAATAGTGTATCGGGTAATATGCTATGTACCCCCAAGTCCTCATATAATTTTGATGGGGCTGAGTTATTGGTTTGTTATTGGTTTGTTGTCTAGTGCTGGTATTGGCACATGCCCAGGGGTGGAGCTGAGATACAATGTAAGGGAAGGTGGGTCTTCCGCTTCTGCCTCTCTCTCTAGCCAGCGCGCCTTGCAGCTTGCAGCCGCCATGAACTGCAGCTCCACCATGCCATGCTAACTTGGAGCCAACTTAAGTAAGGACTGAAACTCCTGAGAAACTGTAAGAATAAACCTTTCCTTCCCTAATTTTGGGTGTCAGGTATTTTGTCTTGGCAACGAGCAAGAAGTAACTAAGACAAATAGTAACACATATCAAGTTTCAGAGCTTTATTAATCTGTGTAACTCCAACAAATCAACATGATTTCATGCATTTAGAGGAAAAATATTCCCTTGTTAAGTGGAAAATTGTGCGGATGGCTTCTGAAAGACCTTCATTCTAAGCAGCTTTATAGTGAAACATTTCACTTAGAAGTCTGGACCTTCTTTCTTCAGTTTGCTGTAATCCACATTCACTGAGTAGAACTTGAAAAACAAAGGTAGTATTTTAGATACTATTATCATATGCAGAGAAATGGCACAGCAGTTTTAGAATTAGTTTTATTCAGTTTTCTATAGTAACGATTATAAAAGTGAACTTCTATTATGAATATTTAATATAAAACTCATTTCAAAAGACACTCTACCTAAATTCCAGTCCTGTAATGAGAATTTTTTAAGGTAAAAACATTCAATTTATGTCAGAAGAGTAGTATTAGTCTTCCAGTAAAAAATCTATAAAAAATTCTATTTCAACATGAATAATTAAGACTTCTTTCTGATATGTACTTCTACTTCCAATTCTACAAGTCTTTATGTTATCCTCAGTTAGTAAACAGGACAATCTCCAACAGCATAGAGCAATATTGTCAGGCATGATGGTGCATGCCTGTAATCCCAGAACTTGGGAGGCTGAGGCAGAGGACTGCTGTGAGTTTTAGGCCAGCCTGAACTGCATAGAAAAACCGTCACAAAAAGACAAAAACAAAAAGAAAAAAAGAACAGTATTGAGAACTGCCATCTCTACTTGTTTAAAGTGTTACCATTTTGATGGGAAAGATCTTGTAACCAAGAGACTAGTAATAAAAAATAACATTTTGTTTGTGGCTTATGTAATTTTTCAGACAAAAATTGGGTTTACTCTCAACAACTTTTCTATCTCTCTCTGAGGTTTCCTTAATTTCCTAACCCAGGTTTCATCAATATCAAACTGATAAATCACATCTGGTGGTAGCTTTTAAATAATACAGCATTTTTGCACTTTCTTATTTCCAAATATTTCCTCATATTCAATTAATCTTAAAAATAAATTTTACTGCTTAAAAAATTTTTTTAAAAACCTGTCTCTAATACCCAATAACTTTTAAAAAAAATGATTTATATTTAACACTGGCCCAGATTTTCCACTGGTAAAAAAAACATCAAGATCTGCACATAAGCCCATAAAAGGCTACAATCTTGGACTTGTTCAGTCTTGTGCCAAACAATACTGAAGAGGTTTTGCTATAAGACCTTATTTATCTCCAAAAGAACAAAAATTTCACTTTCTTCAGATGTTTTATTAAAAAAGAAGTGCAGGGCTAAGGGTAGAGCACTTGCCTAGCATGTACAAGGCCCTGGGTTTGATCATCAGCACTGTGAAAAAAAAGAAAAGTTCACAAATCTATATCCATTATTTCTTTAAATGTCTTCATTTCTTCAAACATACTCTGACTTCTTTATTTCTGATTCAAAAACTCTTATTTTACTTGACTTTTTAACAAAGAAAAGCTTCATTACTAAGTTATCTTTGAGATGTACACACAAAGACATAGCGTTTTATGTACAAAAAATTATGATGAAGCCATACGGCAGTTTTCTTTGTTCTGAAAGTTTTAAGAAGCAATTAAGCTAGACATTGATAGTTCAAAAAGAAACTATGCTATCTCCTAACATGTTCAAATATTAGAAAGAATACTTACAAAAGGATCTGCAGCTATACATTAAGAGGGGGAAAAATCATTTGTAGAGCTCTCCTAACAGACACTAGGCACTGGCCTAGATGTTTTTGTTGTGTATCTTAATCATCCCAACTTTTCTCATTCTTACTTTATAAAAAAGGAAACTGAAAATCAAGTCATATGACTTGCCAAACACTGAATAAAAGGCACTGATACAAAGTAGAAAGTTCATGGGCCTTTTCTAGTTTTCCCAAAACTAAGCAGACTGATTTGCTCCAAACTCAAAATTCTCTCTAGAAGTACTCCAATTTTCAAATCTGCTTTACTTTTCTACTTCCATGTCCCTATCTCCCCCACCCCCCAACTTACGGTGGCTACCTCAGAGGATCTGAAATACCTGTTTTAGGCTTGGGACATTTACTGAAGAAGTACTGCTGGGCCTTTAATGCTCAAATCAAACAAACAATAATCCTATCTTGCTGTTCGTGTTAGCTGTTGCAACTTGGCAACGAACAACCCTCTGCTGGGAACTGAATATTTATGTCTTCCTGAAATTCATGTTGAAATCCTAATCCCCAACAAGACAATGGTATTTGGAAAATGGGCCCTCGAGAGGTAATTAGGGCCTGAGGGTGGAGTCTGCATGACTGGATCAGTGCCTTCACAAGGAAGAAGCATGAGAAAACTTCTTCTGTTCTCTCCTCAGTTGGAAGATACAGTAAGGGAGAAGACCTTTATCAAGACCTGGTTGACATCTCAGTCTTCAGAACTGTGAGAAACAAATTTCTCCTGTTTAAGCCACTGAGTGTATATGTTGTTACAGCTGTCTCATGTCAGTGGTTTACAACGATAAAGTTTTCTTTTCCATTCACACTATACTGTTCATAAATTGACTGCTCCATGTTCTCTTTATTCCAATCCTAGGCTGGTAAGTAACCCTAACCCCCAAATTCTGTTCTGATGAGAGATGGAAAAGAACAGAGAAGTCACATAACGGTTCAAAAGTTGCAAATTTCATTTTGTTAGTGGGCCAGAAAAGCAAATTCTCTTAGATTACAATGAAAGATAGATGTTAATCCAGCCTGCTTCATTGTTTCGTGTTTAGAAGCAGTTAGGTCAGTTTTACTCACTTCAAGTTCACATTTCTCTACATGTATTTCCTTTTCATTTCTATTACATCATAGTTCGTATCAGTGCTATAGCCACTCACAGCTTAGTCTATGTCACACACACTAGGTTTTTAATGCAACAATGTCCCATTCTCAGTTCACATGGCCTCACACTGGCATTATTATCATATGCAACAGCATTGGTAACTGCGTTCATTAACAAAATCATTTAGTAAGCTTTCCAACCACACATACACAGAGGCTCCATATACTCTTTGGTAACAGGACCATGGCCTACTTTACTGTTTTGTTTGCTTTTTGAGACACGGTCTCACTCTGTAGTCCAGTCTGCTATCAACTCATGGAGATCCTCTTGCCTCAGCCTCCGAAGTGCTCGGATTACAGGCATGCACCACCACAGGCGTGCACCACCATGCCCGGCCTTTTGTTTTCTTTTTGATGTTTCTTAGACATAGAAACACTTTTTTCAGAAATGAACGACACTTAAGTTTGCAGGACAGAAAAATAATTCACAATGACATTTTATTGTTTTTGAGGGTTTTTTTTTTTTGCGGAACTGGGGATCGAACTCACAACCTCGCGCCTGCCAGACAGGCACTTAAGCCACTGAGCCAAACTTCCGGCCAACACTTTATCATTTTTGAAAACAAAATGTTAACACATAGATCAGATGGCTTGTGTCAGCTTGGCCAGTAAATTTTTAGTTGCTTTTTGGAGGGACACCAGAATTAAAAACCAAATTATACCGAGATTAAACAGAAAATTTAAATTTAGCAAAAGGTCATCCTGAAAGTTGCTGTAATCAGTACACTAAGTCCCCAACTTAAAAACATCCGATTCGCAAATTTTCACAGATACATTTCCTCTTTTATGCTCTACATCATATATTTGTGTCAAAGGCATAAGACTCACTCTGTCCATCCACCTTAATAAACCTAACTTACTGCAATAGCATCCACCTCAATCATGGAATTGCGTGTCTCCTAAGGATTCCCAGACACACCCTCTTCAGGGTACTTCTTCTAAAGAGTCTTAAAGCAAACTGCCAGTTACTCTTTTGGTGAAGCAGACTGGTACAGTAGAAGTACCAGGGTTAGTCAGACATAAATTAATTGTATGGTATCCAAATTATACCTAAATTCAGCAACACTGCAAAGGTTTGTATGCAAAATTTTTTATGTTGTGGAAGTCAATAAATGGTTCCAGTACATGAAATCATTCTTTGAAAGATTAGTTACAAAAACCACTCCTGAGGAAAAATGTTAAAATGTTTAGGAGGTTCATGGTAAAATTTAAGTTTCAGCTGACTGTAGTTTCTTCCTATTAATCGTCATCTAAAGTATTTTAACCATACCATTAAGAACAGCCAACCAAAACATCCAATAGCAGGACCCAGGCGTGGTGGCGCACGTCTTTAATTCCAACACTCGGGAGACTGAGGTAAAAGGAGCGTTGTAAATTCGAGGCCTGCTTGGGATACAATGTGAGCACAAGGCCCACCTGAGCTACATAGTGCAACCCTGCCTCAAAAAAACTAGGGCCGGGAGTTTGGCTCAGTGGCTTAAGCACCTGTCTGGCAGGCGCAAGGTTGTGAATTCGATCCCCAGTGCCGCAAAAAAAAAAAAAAAAAAAAAAATCCAATAGCTTAGTGTTACTCAAAACGTAGTCCACTAAACAGCAGCATCAGCATCACTTGAAATTTTGTTAGAGATGGAAATTCTCAGTCTGTACATCTACCAATGTAATCACAATCTTTGGGAGTAGAACTAAAGAATGTATCTTCACAAACTCTTATGTACTAAAAGTTTGAGAACAATTAAGCAGACTAAGAACTAATAAAATGATAAATGAAAACTGTCCTATCTTGTCTTTTAATAAAACCTGACATTAAGATAATTAAGACACAATCTTAATTTTACCACATGGGCCTAAAAAGACTGCAAGTAAAACTCACAGGAAAAAGTATTTACTAGAAGAGTGAACTATTTTAATTTCACAGAACACTCTAGAGTTCTTCAAAGTCCATAGCAGAATTTTACTTGTACAGACAATTTCAAGAAAAACTAATCCATGACCAAATTTATCACAATACACATTCCAGATTTTATCCATTACCTTGTATTGATCATTGGGACCCAGTTTATTCCAGGGTTCTGGGTTATTCTTCCTGTCCCAACTAAAAGAAAGAAAGTGTTGTATTTGTTATGAGAAAATGTTACTAAAATAGCATCTTGTAGTTCTCAAGAAGCTAATATTTTAAATTGATCAGTGTCATTTTCTATTAGGGGAAGTACAGTATTACTTTCATCATGGAATTAAAACAGAATCTATTTAATAAACAATCCCATGTAAGCCGGGCGTGGTGGCTCACGCCTTTAATCCCAGCACTCGGGAGGCTGAGGTAGGTGGAACGTTGTGAGTTCGAGGCCGGCTTGAGCTACAACGCTAGCACAAGGCCGACCTGAGCTACACAGTGCGACCCTGCCTCAAAAAACCAGGGCCGGGAATTTGGTTCAGTGACTTAAGCGCCTGTCTGTCAGGCATGAGGTTGTGAGTTCAATCCCCGGTGCCACAAAAAAAAAAAAAAACAATCCCATGTAATCAATTTTTAAAAAAAAAGGAGAACACAATCTCTTGAGGAAGCTGCCCTTGTCCCTATCTTCATTACAGAATTTATACATGGCTTATACTAAGTTCAGCACTCAAGTGACACTGTATATATAAAAGTTCACTGAATAATGCCGAATCAATCTTTTCTTTGCCTATTATGTTTTAACTGAAAAAAAAATTACCTATTGTAGAAATCGGGCAAAAATATTTTTATATGCTAAGAACCATAATTAAGTGTTTTATAAAAATGATTACCTCAATTTTATAAACATTTTAAGACTTGGTATTAATTCTACTTTATCAGTAAGAAAATGAAACTCTGAGAAATTTGATAATTTCATGAACCAGGAAAAGTAAATAACAAAGGAACAAGGATCTAAACTTACTACATGACTACAAAAGTCAAGTTCTAATACCATACTTGATGTCACCACCACTAGAAAAACTGAGGCTCCTACACCAGCTTAACGAACTATCCAAGTTTTAAATGTTTGGAAGTACTTACCTGACATCTGGATTGAACAATGCCAAACGTGTCAAATACAGTGCTGCTCCAGTACCTCCTGCTCCAATAAACAGGAAAAGGGGGATCAACTAGAACCAAACACAAAACAGTCAATTATGTTTGGTTCTGAAGAAACATAAAACAGGTAAGAATTAAGCCAGGGGTGATGGCCCATTCCTGTAATTCTAGCACTCGGAGAGGCCAAAGAATGAGGATCATGAGTTCAAGCCCAGTCCCACCAATTTAAGTGACTTACAAAAAAACAACTTAAGAGACCCTGTCCAAAACACAAAAAAAAAACCACAGCTGGGGATGTAGCTCAGTGGGAAGGTCCTAGGTTCAGTCTCTAGTACCGTTAAAAACTAAATAATATATAAAAGAATAACCATCTTCAAATTTCTTGATGTTGATCAAAGAGAGGTTGCAAGATTCTCTACACATTAATTTCCAAATCTCAAAACTGATTTTGCTTGTCTTAAAATTTAAAGAAAGGTAGCCAGGCATGGTGACAACAAGCTTGTAATTCCGGCACTCAGGAGGCTGAGACAGGAAGATAGTAGTGAGTCCAAGATCAACCTGAACTACATAGCAAGACCCTGTCTCCAAAAAAAAAAAAAAAAATTTTAAAAAAGGTACCTTAAATGGAGTTAGTATTATTTTTAACTGTACCCTAAAACAATGGAATTTACAAGCAAGCTGAGCGTGATGGCCCACGCCTTTAATTCCAGCACTCAGGAGGCTGAGGTAGGAGTGTTGTGAGTTCCAGGCTGGCTTGGGCTACAACGCGAGCGCAAGGCCGGCCTGAGCTACACAGTGCGACCCTGCCTCAAAAAACCAGGGCCAGGAGTTTGGCTCAGTGCCTTAAGCGCCTGTCTGACAGGAACGAGGTTGTGAGTTCAATCCCCCGTGCCACAAAAAAAAACCAAACACCAACAATGGAATTTACAAAGGATGTTAAAATGGTTCTGACTTAAGGTTTTTTTTTTTTTTGGTACCAGAAATCGAACTCAGGACCTTGCCATTGCCAGGCAGGCACTTAAGACACTGAGCTTTATCCCTGGTAAGTATATTTCTTAACATAGAGAAAATTATATGTAAATGTTTAAATTTCCAAGAAA
This sequence comes from Dasyprocta punctata, assembly GCA_004363535.1. Lineage (NCBI taxonomy): Eukaryota > Metazoa > Chordata > Mammalia > Rodentia > Dasyproctidae > Dasyprocta > Dasyprocta punctata. The sequence continues at coordinate 1,322 of RJWM01032794.1, read as the reverse complement.
ACATGCCAAGTTTTGGGTTTATCTGTCTAACATTTATACATTATTCCCATTAAATTTTATGGCTTCCCTTTTGTCCAAGCCGGAGAGAAAAAGTTTTTGGGTTTTTTTTGTTTTGGTTTGGTTTTGGTTTGTCTTTTTGAGACAGAGTCTCGCTATGCAGTTCATGCTGGCCTTAAGCTTATTTTGTACCCAGTCTGGTTTCAAACTCGTAAAGATCCTCTTGCCTCAGCCTTCCGAATGTGGAGATTACAGGTATGTGCCACTTTGCCCAGCTGAGATAAAAAGTTGTTTATAAATTATTTGTGTGGCTCCAAACAGACACATGAAAACCATAATCTTTGTGAAATAAGGAATCTGAATAAACAGAAACACATCTGTTACAAATATATGCTTTAAGGCCAGGAATGGTGGTGCCTGTAAGCCCATCACTTGGGAGGCTGAGACAGCAGGATCACTGTGAGTTCCAGGGCAGCCTGGGCTACAAAGTAAGTTCAAGGCTAGCCTAAAATGCAGTGAAACCCTGTCTCAAAAATACAAAAAAAACAAAAAAGAAACACACGCTTCAGGCACAAACTGAAAATGTACTGCGACAAATTGTTGGTAGGAAGGTAGGCATCTATTTTTGAGAACTTGGTATGTATTTACGGTTTGTTTGTTTGTTTTACGTATTTACATTTAACACAAACATTAAAGGCTGTGTTAGAGAATTGTAGGTCCCAGCACATAACTTTACTGCGGGAAAATAAAAAAACGAAAAGAAAAAAACACTTAAATGCGATTCGGTTCTTCCTTTTTTTTTTTTTTTTTTTTTTGAGACAGGGTCTTGCTATGTAGTTCAGAGTGGTCTTGAACTCATCTTCTTGCCTCTGCTCGCCGAGGGCTGGCATTACAGACGCGCACTACTACACCTGGCAACGCGCAACGAAATTTCCAAAATATCAAGGCACCCGGGCAAAGCGAGGATTCCAAGACCAAGCTCCTTCGCATTCCAGGAGGCCTGGCGGTGCACTGCGGTGAACGTAAGTCCTCAAGAGGCAGCATGACAAACGGGGAGCGTGACTTTTTTGGTCTCTAATCTGCACAGCACACATCCATCCCTCCTGGGCCGACCAAATGCAAGAGAGCAGGGGCCACCGGGCTGTTCCCACTGTCACCATGCCGTGTACCCTCCTCGCAAAGGTCCCTCACCTTCCGGCTGCTAGCCAAAATCCTACAATGCCTGGCTTAGGTCACAGCCCGAGGCGCTGGGGTAACCCGGACAAGCAGAGCGAGGCAGGTCCAGCCCCAAGGGGCAGTCAGGGTCTCCAAGGTCGCTCACGGGG